>QRFJ01003827.1:88870-121809 GCA_006176705.1 Cocos nucifera
CAGAGAGGCAATGATTTATTTCTAAAATCTTTGATTCTTTTTTTTTTTAAGAAAAGAAAGAAAGGATTTTTTTTAAAAATTAAAGTCAAAAAATAGATCTATAAATAAAAATAGAATTTAAATTATGCAAAAATAAATTTGATACTAAGATCTACTATTTAGATCTTAGCAACTACTTATAGTAAAATTAAAAAGCAATAAAGAACAAATAATTTAAAGAGCTAGAATTGAAAAGAATAATGAAACTTTCTTTATTAAATTTAAAACTAAGATGCAGAATTTAAATACAAGAAATTAAAGAAAATTTCAGAATTTTAATACAAGAAATTAAAGGAAAAAAGACTAGATGGAGATCGCAGATCGGCGTAGGCATGAAGATGGCGTAGAAGACCGGCTCTTCTTCTCAGCACCGCAGCTTTGAAGCAACCTTTAATCCAGAGCTTGACTTCCACCCTATACCTTAGCTTCCCTTCCAACCCTCCTCCCTTTCTTAGAGGCTTAGGATCCTTTTTATAGAGCTAGAAGAGGTAGATATTTATTTCTAAAAGCAATATGGGACTAATTCCTTTGTAATCATAAAAATCTGAATAAAATTTGAATAAAAACAACTCTGTTATGACTCTGGTAAATCTGGTAAAATCTGGCTATTCGATAGGAATCGAACGGTTCAAAAATCGTCAAAATCGGATGCCTATCAGCCCAGATCAGCTCGAATTAAATTCTGGCCGTCCGATCGCGCTTGATCGAGGAAATCTGGCCGCAAATCGCGCTTCGGGAGTCCTGATCACCGTCGGGAGCGTTCTGGACCGTCGGATCGAAGCTGGAATCAGGCGCTGCCGTTTGATGGTGATCCGAGTGAAATTGGCAACCGAAAAAAATGCTGACCGTCCGATCTTAACCGCAATCAACCGCAGCCGTCCGATCGCGCAATTACTGTTCCCATGGACCGCGTAGACCGGCCGCACCGCACACCGCAACCAATCAATGCTTCTGTCGCCGAGTGAAATGACCAGATTGCCCTGTGAGCCACGATAAATTTCTGTAGACCCTTTAAGGGTCTAGGTCCACCACGTGGCAGGCTCTGATTCGCCGGATTTTGCTGAGCTGGCGGTCCACGCCTGGATCGTAGACCGGCTGATGGCTTCAATGACTGAGTCGGCTTTGATGGCTTGGCTTGGCTTGGTGGCTCGGCTTGGCTTGGTGGCTCGGCTTGCGGAGCCGGTTGAGCCATTTTCTTTTTTTTATTTAATTTTTATTTATTTTATATTTTTAAAAATTCATATCTTTTCCATTTTAGCTCCGTTTTACTTGAAATTTATTTCGTTGTGATCAAAAAAATGAGCTCTTTCTTATTGATAATAAAATTTTATTTTTTAATTTTTATTTATTTTTTATTATTTTTTAATTAATTTTTTAATTAATAAAAATATGAATTTTTTCAAAAATTATATATAAATTGATTGATAATTCTTAAAAATTAATATAAATTAATTAATAAATTAATACTTTTATTGGTGAATTTATGATGCTTATCACACCCCCCAACTTAAGCTTTGCTCGTCCTCGAGTAAAGAAAGAATTTAGTTTAGATCAATTACCATATTTTGTTGAGATCCTTCCTTCACAAAAATAAATCTAGGATTTAAGATCAAAAGTTTAGACAGTATCACTAACTAAGTATTGAGTTTCAGAAGTAAATTTCATGGCAGATTAATCAGAAACTTTCTTAGAGTTCATCTAAAGATTTTCAGCACTTTGTGTCGTGAATACTAACTTAGCATTTGGGTGTTGATTCAAAGGGCAAATGAATCTTCTTTTTATCACCTATTTTGGTTAGTTTTATATACTCCCAAGTTAAGTGCATGAATTAAGGTAGCTTTCACACTGCTTTTTTTTTTTTTTTTTTTTTTTTTTTAAATTGTGCTGAGCATCCTGGCCTTCCCTTCACCATTTGATGTGAACTTCTACATTTAAGGTGCAAAGTTCTAGTTTAGGGCAATCCACATATACTCTATTTTTTGCACTTTTTTTTTTTTTTTTTTTTTAGAAAGCAGGTAGCTCTTTCCTTAAATTCAAGTTTCTTTAATTGAAGTATATATAAACCATCAATTTTTAGTGATAATTGAATCCTCAATTTAGCCTTATAATCAAACACCTGCTGTGCTTCATTAGTGTGCATGTGCAAGTAGAAGTGCTGTTAGCCTTTAAATGACCTAAGTAGGTTGCTAATGGTCTGACCAAATAATCTGCTTCTTGACTCGCTACCATTATTAGTTAATACTTTCTAACTTTATTACTTATCCTAGTTTATTTTGCTTAAGATTCTCTTTCCCAAAATATGGTTTGTTCAAAATTTTTTTTTTTTAAAATAGTTTTATTATTATTATATATATTATTTATTTATTATTTTTATTTTATTTATTTATTTATTTTTTTAATTTTTTAATATTTTATTTATTTTATTATTATTATTATTATTATTATTTTTATTGATTTATTTATTTATATATATTTTTTATTTTTTATATTTTTATTTTTATTTTTATTTTTATTTTTATTTTTTTTACTTTTTACCCCAACTGAATTGACATTGTCCTCAATAAAAGAGTGTAAATTATGTTTATTTATTTAGCATGGGTCTTGAAGCTTATGATCCTTCTCCCGCTTTTTGGTTCTCCAACTTAGCCTAAAAGAGAAAATAAATTAGATTCAAGAAGTATTGGGTTGCCTCCCAATAAGCGCTAAGTTTATTGTCTTCAGCCAGACAAAATGCAGTTTAATTCATTGTGGTTCTATTAATTGCACTTGATCAATATTTCGATTTAATGATATCCCTTCGATATATGGTTTAAGCCTTTGGCCATTTACCTTAAAAAAATTTTTAGTCCTGGGATCATAGAGTTTAATTGCACCATGTGGGAATACATGATTAACTATATAAGGTCCATCCCATCTGGATTTTAGTTTTCCAGGAAATAATCGAAGCCTTGAGTTAAATAACCAGACTTGTTGATTTGGCTCAAAGGTTTTTCTTGAAATATGTTTATCATGGAAGGCTTTCATTTTTTCCTTATAAATTTTTGAATTTTCATAAGCTTCTTGCCTTAATTCTTCTAATTCACTTAATTGTAACATCCGATTGGAACCAGCTTTGTTTAAATTGAAATTTAATTATTTTATTGCCCAATATGCTTTATGTTCAAGTTCTACCGGAAGGTGACATGCTTTTCCATAGATTAATCTATAGGGAGACATTCCAATGGGGGTTTTATAAGCTGTCCTATAGGCCCATAATGCATCATCCAATCGATCTGACCAATCTTTTCGATCAGGCCTAATAGTCTTTTGTAAGATATTCTTGATTTCCCTATTAGAGACTTCTACCTGACCACTTGTTTGCGGATGGTATGGTGTAGCTATCTTATGTGTCACCCCATATTTTCGTAATAAAGTTCGAAATTGATGATTTGTAAAATGGGTACCCCCGTCACTAATGATAGCACGTGGAAATCCGAACCTGGAAAAGATATTCTTCTGAATAAATTTTAGGACTACTTTATGATCATTGGTTCGAGTTGCTATTGCTTCAATCCATTTAGAAACATAATCGACAGCTACCAAAATGTATTCAAATCCATTGGAAGGTGGAAAAGGTCCCATAAAATCAATTCCCCATACATCAAAAATTTCAACCACTAAAATGGGGTTCAAAGGCATCATGTCTTTCTTTGAAATATTCCCTAAGGCTTGACACTTAAAACACTCCTGACTAAAAGTATGGGCATCCTTAAATAATGTTGGCCAATAAAAACCACTTTGTAACACTTTGGCCGCAGTTTTTCGTCCAGAAAAGTGTCCTCCACAAGCAAGAGTATGACAAAATTGTAAGATACTCCATTGTTCAGATTCAGGAACACATCTACGAATGATTTGATCAGCACAAATTCTAAAAAGCTCAGGATCTTCCCAAAAATAATATTTGATTTGAGCAAAGAATCGATCCTTTTCATTCTTAGACCAGCCATCAGGAATTTGTCCTATGACTAAGTAATTGACAATATTTGCAAACCAAGGAGTCTTTGTATGTGAAACTGTTAACAATTGTTCATCTGGAAAAGATTCTCTGATTGATACAGGTTCATTATCTTTCACTAGGATCCTAGACAGATGGTCTGCTACAACATTTTTAGATCCCTTCTTATCTCGAATTTCAATGTCAAATTCTTGTAACAGTAAAATCCATCTAATTAATCATGGTTTAGCATCTTTCTTTGAGAGCAGGTATCTCAAGGCTGAATGATCCGAGTAAATTATGATTTTTGATCCTAATAAATATGATCTAAACTTTTCTAGGGCAAACACAATGGCTAGCAACTCTTTTTCAGTGGTGGTATAATTCATTTGTGCTTCATTCAGAGTTCTACTAGCATAATAGATCACTACAGGACATTTGTTTACCCTTTGGCCTAGGACAGCTCCTATGGCAAAATCTGAGGCATCGCACATAATTTCAAAAGGTAGTGACCAATTAGGAGGTTGTATGATTGGAGCTTTGGTCACAGCTTCTTTTAAGATTTCATAAGCTTTAAGACAATTTTCATCAAAGTTAAAAGAAACATCCTTAGCAAGGAGATTACACAAAGGACGAGAAATTTTAGAGAACTCTTTGATGAAGCGACGATAGAATCCTACATGACCAAGAAAAGATCGAATTTGTTTGACAGAAGTGGGAGGAGGAAGTTTAGAAATTAGTTCAACTTTAGCTTTATCTACCTCAATCCCTTTCTTGGATACTATATGTCCTAAAACGATCCCTTCTTGAACCATGAAGTGGCTCTTTTCCCAGCTTAACACTAGATTAGCCTCAATACATCGTTTTAATATTTTCTTCAAATTGTTGAGACAACTCTCAAAAGATTCTCCAAAGACTGAAAAGTCATCCATGAATATTTCTAAGAAATCTCCTATCATGTCTGAAAATATTGACATCATGCACCGTTGAAAAGTTGCAGGTGCATTACATAATCCGAATGGCATTCTACGGAAAGCAAAGGTTCCATAAGGACATGTAAAGGTGGTCTTTTCTTGATCTCCTGGGTAGATTGCTACCTGATTGTATCCCGAGTATCCATCTAAAAAGCAAAAGTATTGTTGGCCTGCTAGTCTTTCTAGGATTTGATCGATAAAGGGTAAGGGAAAGTGATCTTTTCGGGTGGTTGTATTGAGTTTTCTATAATCTATGCAGACACGCCACCCAGTGGAAAGTCGTGTTGGTACTAAGTTTCCATGTTCAGTGCGGACAACCGTAAGTCCAGATTTTTTTGGAACAACTTGTGTAGGACTCACCCAGTGGCTGTCAGAGATAGGATAAATAATTCCAGCATCTAACCATTTAATTACTTCTTTCTTGACTACTTCTTGCATGTTAGGATTAAGCCTTCTTTGCATCTCTCGAGTTGGTTTGGCATTATCTTCTGTATAAATATGGTGCATGCATATTGACGGACTAATTCCTTTTAAATCGGCAACGGTCCACCCTATGGCCTCTTTATATGTTTTTAGAATATTTACCAATTGGTTTTCCTGTTCAGTAGTTAAGTTGGAAGCAATTATTACTGGTAGGGTTTTCTTTGATCCTAAAAATACATACTTAAGTGATTCAGGTAAAGGTTTTAGTTCAAGTTGTGGTGGGGCCTGAATTGAAGGACGTAGTGGTTCAATTTTTCGCTCAGGTAAGGGCTCAATTTTCACTGACCAAGGTAATGAATGTGATGGTTGAGGTAAATTAAGCAGGGTATTTACTTCCTGGGTTTGAGTTATCTTCAGTGGGTTCATCATCTTGTAGTAAATCTAAGGAGGAATTAGATTCAACTATTTCATCTATCTGATTGATTACAAAGCAGTCTTCCTCCTCTTGGGTGTACTTTGGGGTATTAAAAACATTAATTCTTACTTTTTGATTCCCAAAAGAAATATCCATAGCTCCCGTTTTACAGTTGATATTGGCATTCGCGGTTGCTAAGAATGGACGTCCTAAAATTATGGGATTTTGGTTCAGCTCTTGGGATGGTTCCATGTCAAGTATGAGAAAGTCTACAGGAAAATAACATTTATCTACTCTAACTAGAACATCCTCAATTAAACCACGCGGTGTTTTTATAGATCTATCAGCTAATTGCAAAATGACTGACGTGGGTTTTAATTCTCCAATCCCAAATTTTTCATAAACCGAGGTTGGAAGGAGGTTTACACTAGCTCCTAAGTCTAGTAATGCTCGGTCAAAGGTTATACCTCCAATAACACATGAAATTAAGGGTGCACCAGGATCTTTCATCTTTTGAGGTATTGGATTTAACAGGACCGCACTTACATCCTCGGATAGCATAACTCTTTTGGTGGTTCGTGGCTCACGCTTTTGGGTACAGAGTTCTTTAAGAAATTTAGCATAGGCTGGAACATGCTGAATTGCATCGAGGAGGGGTAAATTAATATGAACTTGTTTAAATAGTTCCATTAGCTCCTTGTTGCGTGTTTCTTGCTTTTTGCGAGAAGAGCCTGCTTCTAAGGCCGAAGGGAACGGGGCTTTGGGTTTATATGTCTCAGCTAATTCATCTGTTCTCTTCTTTTCTTTATCCATCTTATCAGTGTCAGTACCAGTCTTAAGCTCAAGTTCTTCTATATGATTATCCTCTTCTTCAAATTTCTCATCTTGGCTAACATCAGTATTGGCCTCTATCACCTGGTCTTGATATGGGTCCTTAAGAATCCTACCACTTCTAAGTTCAGATATTGCTTTGGCATTTTCTAATTGGGGGTTCTTAGGTGGAATGTTAGATGGATGAGTAAATCCAGGTGGTTGATAGACATTGGATGGATTATTTTTAGGATTTGCAATTGGTTGGCTTGGTAATTGACCCGGTTCTCTCCTCATGCTAGACTCAGCTATTTGTCCTATTTGAGCTTCTAGTCTGGCGATTGATTGTTGTTGGCTTAGAATTAATTGTTGAAGTTGATTGAATTTATCGTCGGCTAGATTGGTCTGTTGAGGAGGTGGGTATGAGGGTTGATTATAATGTAGTGGTTGAGAAGACTGACTAGGCTGACCCTTATTATAGGCATAGTTCTGGTATTGGGGCCTATTTTGATAATTCTGAACTGGTGGGATTTGGGTCTGAGCCTGAGTTTGTTGTGGTTTCCAAGAGAAATTAGGATGGTTTCTCCAACCAGGATTATATGAATTTGAATATGGGTCATTAAGTGGTTTTGAGTAACCTTGAGCAGCTTGGACTTGTTCTTGGATAAGAGGTGGTAATTGTGCAACCGTGGGACATTCACTTACATGATGTGTTGGGCTAGCACAAATAGAGCAAATCACTTGATAATTAGAAGCTGGTGTGTATTGTGCAGGGGATTGTTGACCTAAGTTTAGGAATTGATCTAATTTCTGTGCAATAAGGTCGACTTTATCTAATTTTTGTGCTATTATGTTCAAATCTGCCTTAGAATTGAGTTCCGAAGTTTTGATCTCATAAATTCCTGCCCGTTTTTGTTGAGAAATTGATCTTTCATAAGAAGATAATGAAGCATGGTTAATAGAGTTTTCACTTAAAGTTTCAAACAAGGTATAAGCTTCATCCTCACTTTTGCTCATGAATGCACCTCCACAGGATGCATCAACCATCTGCTTATATTGATCTCCTAAACCTTCATAGAAAGCTTGTACAATTTGCCACTTAGATAGACCATGGTGTGGGCATTTTCTAAGGAGTTCCTTAAGTCTTTCCCATGATTCATGAATTTGTTCCCCTGGAAGCTGAGCAAATCCCGTGATGGCTCGCCTCATGGTATTGGTTCGTCCTATGGGATAAAATTTCTTAAGAAATTCATGTTGCATCTCTGCCCATGTTTGAATTGTTCTTCCTAATGTGCCAAGCCAGTACTTGGCTTTATCTTTTAATGAGAAAGGGAACAAGGTCAGTCTAAGGGCATCATCAGAAAAATTCTGAATTTTTACCGTAGAGCAGATTTCTAAGAACTCATCCAGATGTTTGTAAGGGTCTTCATTGGCATTCCCATAAAAAGATGGGAGCATCTGGATTGTGGTCGACTTAATCTCATAGTGGACTAGCAGGGATATCAGGTATGTGGATGCAAGTCGATGGGTTGTAGGTGGAAGGAATAAAGTATTCCTTCATCTGCCTAGGTGGTTCTTCACGATTTCCAGCCATTTGATTATCTGGTCTTAAATGAATTAGTCTTTCAATTTCAGGATCTGGTTTAACTAGGTCAGGTAAAAGTGATCTTCTACCGTGCATGTACTAGTGCAATTTGATATATGGTTCAATTTTTTTTTTTTTAAATTATTATTATTATTATTTTTTTAATTTATTTATTTTTTTAAGAAAAGAAGAGAGAAAGAAAGAAGAGGAAAAATCCTAAAGAATCTTAAATCTGGAGAAGATAGGGAGGAGTTAATTTTTATGTTAGATATTATTTGGCAAACAAGTTAGGCAATCAATCCTGACTAAGAGTTATCCTAGATCTAGACAGCTCCTAACTGCCAAGATCACCTTCAAGCCCTCCAAATAGAGGATTAACCAATCAACTGGCCAGGTAAGTGTAAAGTCGGTGGGAGTCCCTCCGTTGCTTGCCTTAGACACCAATTGTGCTTGGCCAGGTAAGCGAACAGAACCAATTAAGTAACCACCTTCTTTCGGGCCCAATCGTCCCTGAACCACTTTCCTAGACACCAGTCAAATTGATTAATCCTAACTTGGTTCAACTCTTAGGATTTCTTGTCCTATTGAGCTCGAATATCCTTAAAGGTTAATGTCTAATTGATTTTAAGAGTTAAGGTTTGGGTTAATGCAGGATGCTGGTTGGTTGTTTGTGGGCTAAGGAAGGGTGATCAAATCCCCACCTTATCTTGTTTAATGGGTTGTGCCCTTAATTTGGTTTAATATGAAATATGCAAAAAAAAAAAAAATTCCAATCAAAGAGTTCTATGCAATTTAAACTAATTAATTAAATTATAAAAAGGCTTACCTTGACTCCAGCAATCACCAAAAATAAGAATAAAAACTAATATGATGGATGCTCTAAATAATTAGGGTTTCTAATCTTGTGATGAGATTTTTAATTAGGTTTATGTAGGTAATATTTTTAATTAATTTAAAATAAAGCAAATATTAAAAATAAAGAAAGAGATTTAGGGTTTAGGAATGATCTCACCGAATAGGATTGAGAGTTTTGTTCGTGCCCTAATCTTCCTTGTTCCTTTTTTTTTTTTTTTCTTTTCTGCAAAATAAATAAAAAAAATAATGAGTAGGCAGTAAAAAAAAATCAAAGAAATAAAGAAATTTTAATTTTTATGCCTCCCCGGCAACGGCGCCAAAAACTTGATAGGGACACGATGCTGTCGTTAAGACACCGTGTTTATCAATTTAAATCCGACTCTTTACTTTTTAAATTAACTAAAAATTATGAAGAAAGTGGTGAGTCGGGTCGAATCCACAGAGAGGCAATGATTTATTTCTAAAATCTTTGATTTTTTTTTTTTAAGAAAAGAAAGCAAGGATTTTTTTTAAAAAATTAAAGTCAAAAAATAGATCTATAAATAAAAATAGAATTTAAATTATGCAAAAATAAATTTGATACTAAGATCTACTATTTAGATCTTAGCAACTACTTATAGTAAAATTAAAAAGCAATAAAGAACAAATAATTTAAAGAGCTAGAATTGAAAAGAATAATGAAACTTTCTTTATTAAATTTAAAACTAAGATGCAGAATTTAAATACAAGAAATTAAAGAAAATTCAGAATTTTAATACAAGAAATTAAAGGAAAAAGACTAGATGGAAGATCGCAGATCGGCGTAGGCATGAAGATGGCGTAGAAGACCGGCTCTTCTTCTCAGCAGCACCGCAGCTTTGAAGCAACCTTTAATCCAGAGCTTGACTTCCACCCTATACCTTAGCTTCCCTTCCAACCCTCCTCCCTTTCTTAGAGGCTTAGGATCCTTTTTATAGAGCTAGAAGAGGTAGATATTTATTTCTAAAAGCAATATGGGACTAATTTCCTTTGTAATCATAAAAATCTGAATAAAATTTGAATAAAAACAACTCTGTTATGACTCTGGTAAATCTGGTAAAATCTGGCTATTCCGATAGGAATCGAACGGTTCAAAAATCATCAAAATCGGATGCCTATCAGCCCAGATCAGCTCGAATTAAATTCTGGCCGTCCGATCGCGCTTGATCGAGGAAATCTGGCCGCAAATCGCGCTTCGGGAGTCCTGATCACCGTCGGGAGCATTCTGGACCGTCGGATCGAAGCTGGAATCAGGCGCTGCCATTTGATGGTGATCCGAGTGAAATTGGCAACCGAAAAAAATGCTGACCGTCCGATCTTAACCGCAATCAACCGCAGCCGTCCGATCGCGCAATTACTGTTCCCATGGACCGCGTAGACCGGCCGCACCGCACACCGCAACCAATCAACGCTTCTGTCACCGAGTGAAATGACCAGATTGCCCTGTGAGCCGCGATAAATTTTTGTAGACCCTTTAAGGGTCTAGGTCCACCACGTGGCAGGCTCTGATTCGCCGGATTTTGCTGAGCTGGCGGTCCACGCCTGGATCGTAGACCGGCTGATGGCTTCAATGACTGAGTCGGCTTTGATGGCTCGGCTTGGCTTGGTGGCTCGGCTTGGCTTGGTGGCTCGGCTTGCGGAGCCGGCTGAGCCATTTTCTTTTTTTTTATTTAATTTTTATTTATTTTATATTTTTTTAAAAATTCATATCTTTTTCATTTTAGCTCCGTTTTACTTGAAATTTATTTCGTTGTGATCAAAAAAATGAGCTCTTTCTTTTAATAATAAAATTTTATTTTTTAATTTTTATTTATTTTTTATTATTTTTTAATTAATTTTTTAATTAATAAAAATATGAATTTTTTAAAAATTATATATAAATTGATTGATAATTCTTAAAAATTAATATAAATTAATTAATAAATTAATACTTTTATTGGTGAATTTATGATGCTTATCACCAATCCCCCCAACTTCAACAATTAAGCCAGTTTTCTCTTTAACTTACCGATTATCTAATGTTATAGTTATTTTAATCTTTTTTTGAGAATGCCAAAGTAATTTCTGAACTTAAAAGCTACAGGATTCTTATGGACCCATACCAAGATTAGGTGAGAGAGGCTAGTACAGATGCTAGCCAAAATAAAAATTTAGAGAAACTGGTTAGTACTGAGACTAACCACATAGAAGAACCTGAGCTAGGAATTAGTACTGATGCTAGTTTCAGTTTAAATGAGATAGAAAAAAGAAAAAAAAGAATAGATGATTTACCTGAAACTTATAAACCTAAAAGCCTATTTCCTTTAACCCTAGAAGCCGGTTCTTCTTACAAAAATCAAGAGGCATGTAATGAAGTATCAATAGAGTTGTTTAAGCAAGATCACATTAATTTACCTCCAAAATTAAAGTCACCTTTTGTCACAATTCTAGCACCCATTGAATCAAACTTTACTCCTAATATAAAAACTCCATTCATAAGCATTTTAGAAGAACAAATAGGAGAAATTCTTAATAAACATGGGTCTGAGAATGGGGTCTCAAATTATGTCCCTAAAATTAACGACGATTATATCAATAATGGGATTATAAATCAACTTTCTAAGATCGGCAATTGAAAACTATTTGAATTTATCAATCCAATATTTGACATAGGATAGTAAGCTGCATTGTGTCTGGCTTAAGACGATAAACTTAGCGCTTGTTGGGAGGCAACCGAATATTTAGTTTTTATCTAATTTATCTTTTTAGTTTATTTTTTTTACGATAATTTGAATAAGTTGGAGGCAGAGTCTAAATTTTCGAAGTCATGTGCTGAACCAAAAATATAGTCAAGTATATTCTTTCATGTTCTTTATTATACCCTTTATTTTTTTTCTCCATTGAGGATAATGTCGATTAAGTTAAGGAGAGAGAAAAATAAAAATTTTAAAATTTTAAGTTATCAAAAAAGTTAGTATTTAGTATTTAAACCCTTGATTATGCTTAAGAATCGAATCAAACTAAGCATTTTTAAAAAAAATTGATACACAGATCAGAGAATCTATGAGATATTGAGGAATCAAGTATTAAAAAAATTCAATAAAGAGTTAAATCTAGAATATAAAAAGTTTTTTCTTGGAGTATTTCTAATTTTTTCTATTAGCATCAAAGAAAAGTCTACTTTTTATAGGCTTGTGTAGGGTAACTATACATTTCTTCATATAAAAAAATTATTTTAATAAAATAGTTTTCAAGTACTTCTCACTAAGTAATTGGGCCTCTTTGCCTAAGCAAGCATTGAGTTTCACGTCAAAAGGTGGGAAGGGCAAAGAAGCTCATTATAAAACTAGTCTTAACTCGTAGCTTGTTTGATTCGAGCTAGTAAGTCGAAGGGGTATTCTATACCTAGTGTCCTAAACCCAACTGATTTGGAAGTCATTGGCCCAAGGCTACATGGATCAAATAGAAAGCTTAATGGGTTAAGACACTCAATAGTAATACAATATTAAAAAAAAAAAGGTTTCCCACCGAGTAATTGGGTCTCGTTGCCTAAGCAAGCAATGATATTCACATCAAAAAGTGGGCAATATGAAAATAAAAATTAATAAATAAAGGGCGAAAGTAGCAATACACTTGTCTATATGAAAGTTTAGATAAATCAGAGATAAAGATGGGATAATTTAGAAAAAAATTAAAAAAATTTAATATTCCTTACTTAATTTTTCTATTGATAAGTATTAATATCCCAATGATATGTCTCATTTAAGCTCTACTGAATATCAATGGCCATTTTGAAAACTGCTTAGGTAAAATTCGAAACTCTAAATTTAAAAGATATTTAAAACTAAATTCTTTCTTTATTCGAGGATGAGCAAAGCTTAAGTTGGAGGATATGATAAGTACCATAAATTCATCAATAAAAATATTAATTTATTAATTAATTTATATTAATTTTTTAAAATTAATGCTCAATTTATATATAATTTTTAAGAAATTCATATTTTTATTAATTAAAAAATTAATTAAAAATAATAAAAATTAGAAAATAAAATTTTATAATCAATGGAAAGAGCTCATTTTTTTTATCATAATGAAATAAGTTTGAAGCAAAATGGAGCTAAAATAGAGAAGATATGAATTTCTAAAGATTAAAAAAAAATTAAAAAAAATGGCTCAGTCGGCTCCGCAAGCTAAGCTACCAAGCCAAGCCAAGCCATTAAAGCCGACTCAGCCATTGAAGCCATCAGCCGGTCCATGATCTAAGCATGGAGCGCCAGCTCAGCAGAATTCGACGAATCACGGAGCAACACATGGTGGACCTAGACCCTTAAAGGGTTCAGAGAAAATCCATCACGATCTACAGGGAAAAAAAGTAATTTTGCATCAAAGCAGCAAGCACTGATTAGCTATGGTGTGTGGTGCAGTCGATCCACGCGGTCCATGGGAACAGTAATTGCATGATCGGACAGCTGTGGTAGCTTGCGGTCAAGATCGAATGGTGGAGGGAGTTTCTCTACATCAGACTTCACACAGATCGCCATCCAATGGTAGCGCTTGATCCAAGGGATGATCCAAAGGTCCAAAATACTCCCGATGGTGATCAAGACTCTCGATGCATGATTTACGACCAGATTTCCTCCATCAACACATGATCAGATGGCCAGAATTTAATCCGACCTGATCTAGGCCGATATGCATCTGATTTTGATGATTTTTTGTCCGTTGGATTTTTATCAACGATCAGATTTCATCTAGAGCAGCAAAATTCATCCAAAACTCTTTTTAATTCAATTTTTACTCAAATTTCTTTATATTTTGATGATCAAAGAGCTCCTTAGTCCCACATTGCCTAGAAGAAAACTCTCTAGCCCTCCTAGCTCTATAAAAAGGACCCTAGGCCTCTAGAAATGAACATCTCCAGTCAAGGTGAAGTTTTAATATAAGGGGAAGCCAGGCTAAGGATTAAAGGTTACTTTAAAGCAACAGATGCCGAGAAGAAGAGCTGGGCTTCCACACCATCTTTCTGCCAATGCCGATCCAAGATCATAGATCAGACTATTTTATTTTATTTTTTTAAAATTCTATGTATTTAAATTCTAAAATTTTAATTAATAAAAATTTTATTTTTTATGCTTTAATTTTAGTTCTTTATTTTTGTTGTAATTTAATTTTTATACTTTAATTATTATTTTTTTATTTTATTGTAAGTAGATGCTAAGATCTAACTAGTAAATCTTTGTACCAAGTTTAAATTTCTGCATCTTTTAATTTTTGCTTTTAATTTTTCGACTTCACTTTTGATTCCAAAACTCAAGTCATTTTCTTTTTTTTTTAAAAAATCAAAGATTTCAAATCTAAAAACACTATCTTCCTTATGGATTCGACCCGACTCACTGCTATCTATATATTTTTAATTATTTTAAGAAGTTGGATTAAACTGATAAATATGGTGTCTTAACGACAATATTATATTTCTATCATATTTTTGGCACCATTGCTGGAGAATTGCTTTTGATTTTTGAGTTTAATTTTTTTAATTTATTTTACATAAATTAAAAATAATTTTGTCAAATGCATCAAGTTTTTGGTGCCGTTGTCAGGGAAGAAATAGATGCTATTTTTTCTTTGATTTCTTTAATTTTCTTTGTAAATTAATTATAAATATTTTTTTTAAATATTGCTTACTAAATTTTTATTTATTTATTTTACAAAAAAAAAGAGAAAAAAAGAAAGAAAAGGAAAAGAAAGAAAGCATCTAATCTTGGTGAGATCAATCCTAAGTCTAGTCCTCTTTTCTTTATATTTATTTATTTATTTATTTTATTTTTAAATTAATTTAAAAAATATCCATTTAAATCTAATTAAAAATCTCATGATAAGATTAGAAATTCTAACTGTTTAAAGCATGCATCATATTAATTTTATTTTTTTCTGATGATTGCTGGAGGCAAGGTAAGCCTTTCAGAATTCAATTAGTTGCATGCATCTAGTTTAAATTGCATAGAACCCTTTGATTGAATTTTTATTTTTTTTTGCTTATCATATTAAATCAAATTGAGGGCAACGCCCAATTAAACAAGATATGGTGGGGATTTGATCACCCTTCCTTGGCCCATAAACAACCAACCAGTATCCTGCATTAACCTAAGTCTTTAATTTTAAAATCAATTAGACATCAGCCCTTGGAACTCGAGCTCAATAGGACAAGAAATCCTGAGAGATGAATCAGGTTAGAGTTAGTCAATTTGACTGATGTCTAGGAAAGTGGTTTAGAAATGACTAGGTTCGAAGGAAGGTGGTTTTTAATTGATTCTATTTGCTTACCTGGCCAAGCATAATTGGTGTCTAAGATAAGCAATGGGGGGACTCCCACCGACCTTATACTTACCTGACCAGTTGATTGACTGATCTTGTACTTGGAGGGCTTGAAGGTGACCTTGGCAGTTAGGAGCTATCTAGATCTAGGATAACCATGTCAGGATTGATTGATCAACTTGATTGGTAACCAACATCAAACCTAATTAAACCTAATTCTTCTCTCTCTTCTTAGTTCTAGGACTCCTTAGGACCTCTTCTTTAGAACTTTTCTTTCTTTCTTCTTCTTTCTAGTCTAAAAATAAAATAAAATCAAATCAAATAAAAATTAAATTAAACCAACTAAAAAAATATTAAAAATGATAATTAAATTAAATTAAATTCAAAATTAATAATTAAAATAATTTTTAAAAATAATTTTTAATATAGTAAAATAATAAAATATATATATATAAAATTCTAAAAAATTTTAGAAAAATTTTGAACCATACATTAGGGTTACACTAATACATGCATGGTAGGAAATCACTTTTTTTGATTTAGTTGAACTTAATTGAATGGTTGATTCATTTGATTTAGTTGAACTTAATTGAATGGTTGATTCACATTAAACCTGACAATCAAATGGCTAATCTAAATCTAATAGTCCAAAAATTAGATAAAGTTGACCTTCTAGATCAAAAATTAGATCAACTCTTAATCCTAGGTCAACAATCTCCTGCACAATTCACATCACCTAGTCCAATCCATCTATGACTGCACAGTTTTCATATTTTATCCAAGAACAAGTTCAAGCTACTCAAGGATACTCCAAATTCGGTTAATGATCTTCTTTCAAATTCATATAACCAACATTGGAGTAACTATAACTTTTCTTGGACATCCCAATAGACTCAGGCTTAGACCCAAATTTCAACTATCCAAAACTATCAGAATAGGCCCCAATACCAAAACTATGCCTATAATAATGGTCAGTCTAGTCAGTTTACCCAGCCATCATATAACAACCAACTATCATACCCACCTCCTCAATAGAGCAATCTAGTCAATGATAGATTTAACCAACTTCAATAATTAATTCTGACTCAACAGCAATCTATCACCAAGCTAGAAGCTCAAATAGGATAATTAGTTGAGTCTAACATGAGGAGAGAACTAGATCAACTACCGAACCTACCAATTTCAAACAACCCACCTAATGTCCACCAACCACCTGGATTAAAGTTATCAATTTAATGTTCTCATCTTAAGAATCTTCAATTTAGAGAATGTACCAAAGTAATTCCTGAACTTAAAAGCTATAGGATTCTTATGGACCCATACCAAGATCAGGTGAGAGAGGCTAGTACTGATGCTAGCCAAAATAAAAATTTAGAGGAAACTGGTTAGTACTGAGACTAACCACATAGAAGAACCCAAGCCAGGAATTAGTACTGATGCTAGTTCCAGTTTAAATGAGATAGAAAAAAAGAAAAAAAAAAAGAGAATAGATGATTTACCCGAAACTTATAAACCTAAAAGTCCTATTCCCTTCAACCCTAGAAGCTGGTTCTTCTTATAAAAATCAAAGAGGCATGTAATGAAGTATCAATGGAGTTGTTTAAGCAAGATCACAATAATTTACCTCCAGAATTAAAATCGCCTTTAGTCACCATTCCAGCACCCATTGAATCAAACTTAACTCCTAATATAAAAACTCCATTCATGAGCATTTTAGAAGAACAAATAGGAGAAATTCTTAATAAACATGGGTCGAGAATGGGGTCTCAAATTATGTCCCTAAAATTAACAATGATTATATCAATAATGGGATTATAAATCAACTTTATGAGATCAGCAATCCAAAACCATTGGAATTGTGTCTGGCTGAAGATGGTAAACTTAGCGCTTGTTGGGAGGCAACCTAATATTTAATTTTTATCTAATTTATTTTTTTAGTTTATTTTCTTTTTAGGATAATTTGAATAAGTTGGAGGGAGAGCTCAAATTTTTAAAGGCATGTGCTGGACCAAAAATATAGTCAAGTGTATTCTTTTATGTTCTTTATTACATCCTTTATTTTTTCTTCTCCATTGAGGACAATGTCGATTAAGTTGGGAAGAGAGAAAAATAAAAATTTTAAAATTTTAAGTCCTAAAAAAAATTAGTATTTAGTATTTAGATACCTGATTATGCTTAAGAATCGAATTCAAACTAAGCATTTTTAAGAAAAATTGATACACAGATTAGAGAATCTGTGAGATATTGAGGAATCAAGTATTAAGAAAATTCAATAAAGAGTTAAGTCTAAAATATAAAAAGTTTTTTCTTGGAGCATTTCTAATTATTTCTACTAGCATCAAAGAAAAGTCTACTTTTTATAGGCTTGTGTAGGGATAACTATACGTTTCTTCATATAAAAAATTTATTTTAATAAAATAGTTTTCAAGTACTTCTCACTGAGTAACCGGGCCTCTTTGCCTAAGCAAGCATTGAGTTTTGCATCAAAAGGTGGGAAGGGCAAAGAAGCTCGTTGTAAAGCTAGTCTTAACTCGTAGCCTATTTGATTCGAGCTAGTAAGCCCGAGGGGTATTCTATACCTAGTGCCCTAAAGCCAACTGGTTTGGGAGTCATTGGCCCAAGACTCGCTACATGGATCAAATAGAAAGCTTAAGGAGTTAAGACACTCAATAGTGGTACAACGTTAAAAAAAAAAAAAAAAGATTTCCCACCGAGTAACCGGGTCCGTTGCCTAAGTAAGCAATGATATTCGCATCAAAAAGTGGGCAATGTAAAAATAAAAATCAATAAATGAAGGACGGAAGTAGCAATACACTTGTCTATATGAAAGTTTAGACAAATCAGAGATAAAGATGGGATAATTTAGAAAAAGTTCTAAAAAATTTAATGTTCTTTACTTAATTTTTCTATTGATAAGTATTAATATCCTAATGATATATCTCATTTAAGCTCTACTGAATATCAATGGCCATTTTGAAAATTGCTTAGGTAAAATTTGAAACTCTAAAGTTAAAAGGTATTTAAAACTAAATTCTTTCTTTACTCGAGGACGAGCAAAGCTTAAGTTGGAGGGTGTGAGAAGTATCATAAATTTACCAATAAAAATATTAATTTATAAATTAATTTATATTAATTTTTTAAAATTAATGATCAATTTATATATAATTTTTAAGAAATTCATATTTTTATTAATTAAAAAATTAATTAAAAAATAATAAAAATTAAAAAATAAAATTTTATAATCAATAAAAAGAGTTCATCTTTTTTATCACAACAAAATAAGTTTGAAGCAAAACGGAGCTAAAACGGAGAAGATATGAATTTCTAAAGATAAAAAAAAAAAAGAAAAATGGCTCAGCCGGCTCTGCAAGCCAAGCCACCAAGCCTAGCCAAGTCATCAAAGCTGACTCAGCCACTGAAACCATCAGTCGGTCCATGATCTGAGCGTGGACCACTAGCTCAGTAGAATCCGGTGATTCACGAAGCAACACGTGATGGACCTAGACTCTTAAAGGATTCACAGAAAATCCATCACGGTCTATAGGGCAAAAAGGTAATTTTGCATCAAAGCAGCGAGTGCTGATTAGCTGTGGTGTGTGGTGCAGCTGGTCCACACGGTCCATGGGAATAATAATTGCGCAATCGGATGACTGTGGTAGCTTATGGTCAAGATCGGACGATAGAGGGAGTTTCTCTACATCAAACTTCACGCAGATCGCCATCCAATGACAGCGCTTGATCCAGGGGATGATCTGACAGTCCAAAATGCTCTCGATGGTGATTAGGACTCTCATCGCATGATTTGCAGCCCAATTTTCTCCATCAACATGTGATCAGATGGCTAGAATTTAATCCGACCTAATCTGGACCGATATGCATCCAATTTTAATAATTTTTAGTCCATTGGATTTCTATCAATGGTCAGATTTCATCCAGAGCAGTAGAATTCATCCAAAACTCTTTTTAATCTAATTTTTACTCAAATTTTTTTATATTTTGATGATCAAAGAGCTCCTTAGTCCCACATTGCCCAGAAGAAAACTCTCCAGCCCTCCTAGCTCTATAAAAAGGACCCCAGGCCTCTAGAAATAAATATCTCCAGTCAAGGTGAAGCTTTGATACAGGGGAAAGCTAGGCTAAGGGTTAAAGGCTACTCCAAAATAATGGGTGTCGAGAAGAAGAGCTGGGGTTCTACACCATCTTTCAGCCAATGCCGATCCAAGATCAGAGATCAAGCTATTTTATTTTATTTTTTTAAAATTCCATGTATTTAAATTCTAAAATTTTAATTAATAAAAATTTTATTTTTTATACTTTAATTTTAGTTCTTTATTTTTATTGTAATTTAATTTCTATACTTTAATTATTATTTTTTTATTTTATTGCAAATAGATGCTAAGATCTAACTAGTAGATCTTAGTACCAAGTTTAAATTTCTGCATCTTTTAATTTTTGCTTTTAACTTTCCGACTTCACTTTTGATTCCAAAACTCAAATTCTTTTCTTTTTCTTTTCAAAAATCAAAGATTTTAAATATAAAAATACTACCTTCCCTATGGATTTGATCCGATTCACTGTTATCTACATATTTTTAATTATTTTAAGAAGTTAGATTAAACTGATAAACATGATGTCTTAACGACAACATCACATTTCTATCAAATTTTTGGCACCATTATCGAGGAATTGCTTTGGATTTTTGATTTTAATTTTTTTTATTTATTTTAAATAAATTAAAAATAATTTTGGCAAATGCATCACATTTACTATCACCCTCCTAGCAAAGGGAAGGGAAAAAAGAAAGAAGAGTTTCTGAATATTCTGGACTCAACGGAGTGCGCCCCTATTTGTAATGTATGTAGGGGCACCTCCTCAAATTTCTCATGTCCATTCCCTGGTTCATCTCACACCTATTCAAGGATCCATGCCCATCTGAAAATAATGCTACATCAAAGCAAGGAAAATTAAGTCCAAGAGTTGCTTCGTGCAGAAGGACTCTTTGAAAAATAATTCTCCGTTATTTCTAAAAAGTCATGTAGTTTCATTTCTGCTTGGCGCCACCATTGAAAGGTTGTGATCCGATCACAAGACCATTAAAGGTCCTCGTTCTATATGCCAATTTTAGATGGGGCATGGAGATAAGGATGACATGGAAAAGTCAAAGTCCAATGTGCCTAGGACTCTCCAAGAGGCGCCATTCAAATAGGGGGTGGCAAGGTTCCTTTCATTATCCAACTTCCAGATAACCTACGAAGCAATTTCATCTGCTGAAGGACTCTTCCGCATCCCTTCTAAGATCTGAAGATTGCATAACATATTTTACATAACAAATAAATGGATAATAGGGTGCCAAACAATCTACATGCGCCACACATCCCTTGCACATGATCCAAAACCCCACGCACCAAGAAAGAGAGTCTATGGCACATTGGTTGCTGTTAGGTGATGCCTAGACCCTGGTCATCAAGCCAAGGGTCAACCCAATCAGTTAGCCAAATTTGATTTGACTCAATTGAATTTAATTAGCCTAAATCAGAACCCGATTCGAATTTGATTCGAATCTAGGTGCTTGGGTTTGCAACATGTGCTAGTATGTTCAACTTGCAAACATGATTCAATCCAATTAGACCCTTAATCAATTCCCTTTGTGTGTGACCTATTGGGTGTTGGGAATTGTATCCTAAAGCCAATCGTCAGCCTGATTATGGTTAAGATATTATAATTAATTTATTAATTAATAAAAAATATTTTGGCATCTTTTTTTCATTATAAATTTACATCTTCTAATGAACTCCATTATTGTGATGAAGTTCTTAGAACTATTTAGTTTTGATAAAATGAAGATTTATCAATTAGTCCTTAAATTTGTTCACGATCAAATGATAGGCTATTAATTAGGATGACAGCGTCTATCGAGCATAGGTCGCTATATGCCATATAGGTTGGTTGTCCTCTTAACTAAGAAGTGTGGAGACACTGGTATGGCATACAGATGAGATGTATGAGTATATCATCATTGAACATGACCAACTTCAGAGCATTCTACTATCGAGAATATCTCTGATGGGATATAGGTATAAGTATCCCTTAGACCTGAGATCACCTCAATGATTTGCAAGCAACTCACTGTGCTTTGGTATCGGACTAACTGAATTTCTAATTCAGCAATAGAAGGCTTTTGAGCACAGTCAAGTACTTGTGAAGTCGAAGTATGATCAAGATGGAATTAACCACTCCAAGAGTTGGAGAAGAATGTATCATTGTATTTCAATATAGCAAAACCTTGGCCAAGATAATCCATCAGATGAATTTGATATTTTAAAATTCAATATGGACAATCTGATCAGAGTTAATAATTGAACTCTAAGGTATCCTACGAGCATTGTGGTCAAGAAGATGAATTATATGGAAACTATGATCGCATGGGTTCTAAGGATGGTGTTCTACACCTTTCGATCTATCCGACCGTCGGATATCATTGCTAGATGATCACTTCGATTGATACAAAATTTATTTTTATGATATCAACTTAGGTTCAGACCTATGAGATCACACACATTAGAGTTCATGTTTAGATCGGATGGTTGATCAGCAATTTAGAATCATTTTAGGGTTAAACAATCAATCCGATTGGTGTTTAACCTAGTGCAAGTATTATAGGAGGATCAATTAGTAATTAGATTGCTAATTAGCTTAATTTGATTAAGTCAGAGGGCTGAGATTAAGTTTAATTAAATATAATTTAATTAGATTTGGTTTGGACTTGATTGGATGAAGTCCAATTAACTTATTGGATAAGTCAAGTGCAAGGAAGAACTAGTCCTAGTCTAACTAGGACTTGGATCAACCCAATTTTTTAATTTAATTAAAAAATTAAATTAAAATTAAATTTAATTTAATCTAATTTAATTAAATTCTTAATTGGATTAGAATCTAATCTAATTTAGTTGATTTGGTTTTGATTTAATTTGGTTTGAGAAACCATATTTAACCAAGTCATAGATGGAATCCTAGAGAGACTAGGATTCCATCTTGCGCCACCTTAGCCTTCCACGCCCCATGCCCTCTCTTTTTGTGTGACAAAGAGTATCTCTTTGGTCTTCATGCATGCCCCTTCTCTCCCTCTTATTCTCATATATTATTTGGTGGTTGACCAAGTCTAAGAGAAAGTTAGTTTTGATTTAGGATTCTATGAGATAGAATCCTTATAGACCAAAATATCTCCTTCCATGTGTCCCGTCCATCTCCTATTTTTCCTCCATAATTCCACATGAGTGAGAGATTTTTTGTGCACCTCTCCTTACTAGATTTATCAAACCAAATTTGGTCCTGCCTTGTCTAGTTTTTGACCTGGACAAGGACTCTTCTTTTTCTATAAATTTAGGATGAATTTTAGTCTAACTTTTTTATAAAATATAGAGCTTTGGGATAGGTTTCGGGTGTGCAAAAATCATAGGAAGAGAATCCTTGGGCATGGGGATTTCATAGGCACCAAACTAGATGTCTAGGTGAGAGAAAAGAGAAGAAGAAGAGGGTCTTCTTCTAGGACTGTTTTATTCCTCATCTCTCCTCTTTTTGAGTTTTTTTTAAGAGAGTCTCAGATTAAAAAAACTCTCCTCTTCCTTCTCATATTTTGGAGAGTCCACGTTTTGAAGAAGAAAGCATCAGATCGACCGTCAAAGAGAGATCAACATAGTACTAGGATGCTATGCTAATTTCCTGCATTAGGATCTCTGATCGTGTTCGTGAGCTCATGTGAATGACTCCTAAAGGTCAGATGCATGTGTGGCTCATGACTTCATCCTCAAGCCTGGATCAATAAGTTAGAACATCTAACTTGCTTAGATAAAAGATCTGATCTATTAACTTCATACCTGTATTTGATGTAGTATAGATCTAGGTTGATTTGATCGACCTTTTCTTTCTTATTTGATTTTAATTTCTGATTTAATATCATGCCTTGATCATGTAATAGATATAAGATCTAGATATTTATATATTTATTTAAATAAATATTTAATTTATTTAAATCTTCTGCTACATGATCTTGAAAAAATTTCAAGATCTATCCGTGAAATTCTAGATTTGATTCCTTCAATTGGTATCAGAGCCTAGATTCTTATTACATGATTTTTATGCATATTTAGATTATTTCTTAGATTAAATCTAATTTATAATCTAATTATTAAATTTAAAATTAAAAAATAAAATTTTGATCTCATGAACTGCCATAAGGTTGTCCTGCTATAAGGTTTATCCTTTATAGTGAAAAGGTTGTCCTAGTTCATGATAATCTAACTCTAATTATAAATTTATTAGATTTAATATAATTTTATTTATAATTTGATAGATTTAAAATAATTTTAGATCTAAAAATAAAATATTGTAGATTGCACGGACTGCCATAAGGTTGTCCTGTTGTAAGGTTTCTCTCTTACAGTGAATAGGTTGTCTTAGTATGTGCTGATCTAAAATATTGATCATAAAATTTTAGATTAGATCTAAAAAATTTTATGATCTGATTAAAAATATTTTAATCTAATTTTAATTATCATAAATATGTTAGATTTGATCTAGGAAGATTTATGATTGATTATTATTGAAACTATTTCAATTACATGAACCTGTTTAGATTAGATCTAAAGTAGTTTTATGTTTATTTTACTTGCATATTGATTATGAATCAAACATGCAACTTGATTGATAGAATCATATTGTAAAAATATTTTATAAATATAAAAATTATTTTCAAAAAGCTGAACCCCAACCCTCCACCCAAAACTTTATTGAGAATTAAGAAGTTGATTGATTAGGATCTAGGATTATGAATTGAAGATCCTAAGACACAAATCATAACACATTGGGTTAAATGGATTAGTGGAGATTAGATCCATTAATTGGGTTAGATATAGGGTTAGATTAAAGAATGGACTTAATTAGAGAATTAACTAAATCTAATCAATTGTTATCTTAGATTAGGTCAAGAATTCTCTAGATCAATTATAATAGTTGTAGTTGGTCAAGTCTATGTCTTTAACAAGATCCAAGATAGACTTGATTCTTGGCTACGTGGTCTAGCATGAACTATTAGGTTGATCTAATTGAAACTAATTAAACCAGTTGATGTCTAAGATAAATCAGATTGGTGTTTTCTAATTAGCAGCCCACTTACCTGGCCATTGCTGATGGTGTCAAAGGCAAGCTTTGGCAGACCCTCCCATCGATCGAACTTTCTTGGCCTTTTGGTGAGATTATGTTTTGATTGAATCACTTGACTATTCAAGCTGACCCATGTCAGCTAGGTAAATTAGTATGACTGATTTAGATGCTCCTAGACCAGCCTGTTGGTGGTCTCCCTAAAGCTGACTTGGTGAAGTCCGTGGGATGATCATTACAAGCTGGTTAATCTGACCTACTCACTTCTATAAATAAATTCTCTAAAATTATTAGATTCCTAAAATAAAATAGTTATATGATAACTGCATCATAGCCTTCTATTAAAATGGATGATAATGGGTCCATCAGTTGGATAATCATTGGAGGCTCAAAGCCCTGGTGCTTATCGGTTGATGGAATTATCATTCATTATATGATCTCTTTGATACATTGATGCATGCTAATCTATAGCTATGGCAAGTGCACCAGTCGATCAAGTAATAAAGTAAATGAGTAGAGTATCGTTCCTAGAGGATTGGAAAATAAGTGCTGAAAAGCTCTTTCCTATGCTTTATTTAGAAGACCGATTTATGAGAATAAGAAATTAAAGAACAAAATAAAAAAATAAGTAAAAATTTTATGAAAATAGAGAGAGTGTAATTATTAGGGTTTTAAACTTAAGAGCAATGTATTACTAAGGCAATTGGATTCACCAACTCGGTCAATACAATATTCAGGTTATTAGATTAATTTTATTTCATGTGACAGTGGAGTTTTCTAATTGATTCATTATCCTTTGGTCTAGGCGTAACAAAACTATCAATATTTATTAATTATCTTTTGGTCCAGGTGTAATTTAAATAAATATTAATGCATTAAGTTTTGCGAAATTCTCTAATTAAAATATGCTGCATCCAAAGCACACTAAAATTCTTGCATGCATATGAATTCTAATTTGATTCATAATACAAGGTATATAATTAAGAAGCAATAACATAGATGTACTTGGTCTATAACATCTATGTTCATCAGGTCAATTAAAAGATGGCCAGTAATTTAAAAGCATTAAGATCAGATTTATATACTCCTTATGAATAAAATTTAAAATTAAAAATAAATCACACTGAATATTGCATCAAAAGAGTGGCTACACCTTAGCCTTAGTAAAAAAAAATTTAGTTCATGATAACAAGTTCAAAAATAGTAAATAAAATAAAAAGTATAAAGAAATTAGACTGTTTGATTGTTGAAATTGATTGCTCGTCACTCTTGGTGTGAAAAACTTGGTGTAGAAGAAGAAGCTCCTTGATCGATATCTTGATTGTCGGAAGAAGAAAAGAATATAAAAATTAAAAGTCCTTTCTTTTCTCTCTAAAAAATCTCTCTTCTCTTTCTGCCTCTCTCTTCTCTTTCTACCTCTCTCTTCTCTTTCTCTTCTTTTTTTTTTCTCCTTTTTTTTCTCTCCTTTTTTTTCTTCTCGGCAACAATAGGTAGCCCTCCTTTTTATAGGTTAAGAGGTGGATTTTTGGAAGAAATACTAACTAAATTAGGCCTAAAACTCTTAACATAAGTCAAATTAAGACCCTAGATGATTCTGGCCTTCAAATCAGCATCCAACGGATCAAAAATTGCTTAAAAACCCTTTAAAATATCCCTGATCAAGTAGAAATTCATGGCAGCCATCGAATCAATCTTTAGATTGAATCTGGGCCATCAGATTGTGCTAGAGCAGCCTTTAATTCTTAGTTTTAAAGTCAAGATGAATCTCAGCCGTTAGATCTCGATCGGGAGCTGCATCTGCTGTTCGTTAGCGCATGCATTTTGGCCATCCGATCAAATCCCAAGGAAAGGCACCCGTTGGATTAGACAAAATTTTAAAATTGCCCTCTGTAGACCATGTGCGAGCTCGGTGTTGCGTGGACCGCCACATTCTTCAGCCAATTGGAGCGCGCTTCTCCAAGTGAAATCCTCGAAATGCCCCCCAAACTATCCACCGTGCACTACAAAAAATGCTGATGTCAGCATTGCATCAGCAGGTCAGTCTGCTGGGTGTGGTCGGACTAGGCAGTTTACTGAGCCAATTTTTCTGAACCTATTTGAACCGGACCGACTCTTTTTTTTTTTGAAATTCAATTTCGGGCTCGTTTGAAATCCATTTTGTCTGAAATTTATTTCACTTAAATTAGAAAAATAAGATCTTCATATTGGTGGCCTTATTTTCTATACAAGATTAATATAAGTATCAATTTCTAAAAAATAAATTAATTTATTTTATAATTTAATACTTTTATTAGTATACTTTTACCACTTATCACACCCTCCAACTTAATCATTGCTAGTCTCTTAGCAATGTTTTATTTAATACCATATTTTAATAAGATTATACATCAAAAAGATAAAATCTAGGACTAAAGATCAAAAAGTTTAGAAAATACTGCTAACTAAGCATTGAGCTTTAGAAGCAAATTTTTCAGTCAATACAATTAAAAACTTTCTTAGAGTACATCAAAGATCTACAGCACTTGTGTTCGTGATGACTAACTTTAGCATTTCAATATTAAATTAAAGGACAAAAGTATCCTGTCTTATCATCTATTTTGGTCAATTTTCTATACATTCTCAATTTTGTACTCATGAATTAAGATAGCTTTCACACTGCCCTTTTTTTTTTTGTGCTGAGCATCCTGGCCTTCCCTCCACCATTTTATGTGAATTTTTATACTTGACCTAGGTGCAGAGACCTAGTTACTAGGCTTTGGGCAATCTACATATACTCTGTCTTTTGCACTTTATTTTTAAGCAGGTAGCTCTTTTCTTAAATTTAAGTTTTTTTTATTAGAATGTATATCAATTACCAATTTTCAGTAATAATTAAATCCTCAGTTAGCCTTACAATCAATACCTACTTTACCTTGTTAGTGTGCATGTGCAATTAGAAGTGCTAATAGTCTTTTAATGACCTAAGTAGGCTGCTAAAAGTCGACCAACTAATTTACTTCTTTAACTTGTTATATTCATCAGCAAATAATTCTATCTTTTATCACTTGTTCAGTCTATCTTGCTCAAAATTTTCTTCTTGATATATAGATAATTTTTTTTTTTTTAACCCCTAACTTATTCTACATTGTCTTAAAGGAGAAAGAAAAATAAAGGGTGCAATAAAGGACAGAAAGGAATACACCTAATTTAGTTCAGTCTAATTCTTTAAAGCTTTGAAATTTTATTGGATTTTTTTGACATTATAATTATTATAATAACATCTAAAAAATAGTAAATAAAATTATTTAATTTTAAACATCATATAGGATATGATTGATGCATGTCTAGACTAGTTGTAGAATAGTTCTACATAGTTATCTAGATTAGAGTTTATTTTGATAAGATTAATTTAAATATATTTTTTTAGATTATTATGAGATAATTTAGATCTAAAAATATGCATGATTCAATACATGAGATGTATGCAAAATATGCTATGATTAGATCTAATTTGTATATGAGATATATGATATAGATCTAAAATTATTTTGTAGTACTACATGTTCTTGATTAAGGCATTCCTCTTGGCTGTCCGGTCATATGAATGAAGAAGGATTTAAAGGCCCTCTTCTTCCATCCGATGGGGTATTCTTATGATATGTAGGGGTGCTGCGCATTCGTCGTTAATCAGAAATCCAAAATTTACCTTCTACAAAACCCTAGATCCTAAAATTCTAGGATTTATTGTGCATATTTTGTTTATGAACCCTACTTAATTAAGAATTAAGATAATAGAATATTAATTAGGTCTAAAATTGAGAATTTTAGATCTAAGACATATTCATAATACTGGGTTCGGGCTTGGGTAGCTCAATTAGGTCTAAGCGGTTGATCAAACCGAATCAAGAGTTGGTTAGATGGGATCAACAATGCTTAAATTGACCAGCCTAATAGGATTAAGTTGTTAGATATATGTGCCCTAGAAGCCAGAATTGGCTGACACTTGTAATACACTTCTAGGGGCAAAATTATAATTTTGACTAAAAGCAATAAATAGGTTATTTTCTATCACATATGTGTATTTAGTGTCTGTGATACATCCTTTGAGTTAATGGCAATGATAATTCATATTTTCAAGAGTTGAAAATTTAAGACATGAATAATCATTATTAACTCATAAATTGCTTCTGACCATAGGATCATCACGAGGATGGTGATTGATCTGAAAGATTGGTGTACAACCGCTTCTCTTCAGTAGATGAGTCTTAAGTCTACGGTGTGGAGACACCGGAGCGAGAGTACAGGTACTCGTTAGAGAATGAGGGCACTGAGCATGACCACCTCGAGTAGTCATTAAGGAGTCTACCTTCTCGTCGATGACTGATTCGATGCTGCAGTAGTGTGTCTGGTTCTTTGACCTGAGATGCATCGACAGTTCACCTTGAGGGTGTTATAGTTTGACTACACCATTACTCGGTCTCCTAGCCATATGGAACCCTGAGGTGTATGTTGGCTATGACATGTTCATTGTAGGAACTTGATGACATCAAGATGGAAATCTATCTACCTCCGGTGGTAGAGGAACCAGCCCTATGATGATCATGAGAATCAATCCAAAAATCCATGGCCATGGTAGAGTGAAAAATAGAAAAGAGTTTCTATTTAGATTTTCACATTGGACTTGAATCGAATGATTACATCATATGATAGAGACTAGGGTTTGACGAGTTTACCTTAACCCTAATCTGATCGGGGCTCAAGATAGAAGGACTGAATCACACAGGTAGCTGCACCAAGAGGTTCGCATTCAGCTCTGATGGGTTGCCACCATATACTGCTAGGTGTCACTGATGGATTTTGGGAGCAATTAGAATGATTTAGATGATCGATCATTCTAGCTGTTCGAAAGTAGAAGAGTTCTGATCCATCGAAAGGAGTTTCGATGATGTCGATGATCGGATTATGACATATCCTATCCTTTATCATTTTCTTCTTTTTCTTTCTTTTCCTTTTTTTCTTCCTCCTTTTCTCATTTTCCTTCTCTTCCCCTTTTTTTTTTATTTTCTTATTTTTTCTCACTCTTTTTTTCATATTTTCTCTCATCTTCTTATTCCTCTCTTTAAAAAAATTTTTCTCTATTTATTAATCTTCTTTTTTATTTTCCTTTCTTTTTAATATTTCTTATCCTTCCTCCCTCTTTTTTTTTATTCATATTTTTTTTCTTATTTTCTTTTTTTTCTTTTTTTTTTTTTCTTTTTTCATTATTATTTTTTTCTTTTTCTTTCTTATTTTTTCTCTTTTTTTTTTTAATTTTAATTATCTTCCCCATTGTTCCATCTTTCCTTATTTCTTATCCAATCTTCTCTCCTTCATTTCTTTCTTTCCATAGTTTTCTTAGTTTTCTTTTTTATCTATCCTTTATTTTTTTTGTCCTATCCATTTCTTTTTTCCACTTTTCTTGCCATCCTTTCATTTTATCCCTTCCCCTATTTTCCTTTTATTATCTCTCTCCCTTCTTCTTTTTTTTTCTCTATTATTTTTTTTTTTTTTCTTTTCTTTTTTTCTTTCCTCCTTCATTCCATATATTATTTCCTTTTCTTTCTCTTTTTTTTTATCTTTTTCTCTTTTTCTTTTATTTTTTTCATTTTTTCTTTTATTTTTTTTCTTTTTATATCTTATTCTTCATATTTTCTTTTCTTTTTATTATCCTTTTTCCTCTTTTTTTTTTTTTTTTCTTCCCTTATCCATTATCTTTTTCATTCTCCCATTCCCTTCTATATATTCTTTTTCTTTTCTATTCTTCTATTTCCTTCATTCTTTCCTTCCTATTTTCTTTTTTTCCTCTTTTCCCTTTTTTCCGTTTTTCTCTCTTTTCCCTATTTTCTATATTTCTTTCCTATCATTTCTTTTCCCTCATCTCCCTTTTTTCTCCTTTATATCCCATTCCATCTTGATATTATTTTTTACTTTTCTCTCCTTTCCATTTTTTCCTTTTTTCTTTTCCCCTCCTCCTTATTATCCTCTTCTTATTTATATTTTTTACATTTTTTTTTTTTTCCTTTTCTTATGTTTTTTTATATTTATCTTATTTCCTATCCGCCTTTCCTTTTTTCTCCTTCCTTTTACTTTATTCTCATTATTTTTTCTCTATTTCCTTCCTTTCTATTTTTCTTCATATTTATTTTTATTTTTTTTTTCTTTCTTTTTTCCCTTTCCTTTTATTCCTCCTTTTCTTTTTTTGTTTTCTTATTATTTTTATATCTTATTTATCATTCTAATTTTACTCCTTTTTTTTTCCATCCTATCTCTCTATGTTATATTTTTTCTTTTATTTTCCTTTTTCTAATTTTTTTATCCTTCTTTTTTTTTTTTCTTCTTTTATTTTTTTTATTTATTCCTGCTCTTTTCCCCTAGTTCATCTTTCTCTTTTTTTTTTTATTTATTTTATTCTTTTTTTTTCTATTTTTTTGTTTTTTATTTTATTTTTTTCTTTTATCTTTTCCTCCTTTTTTCATTTTCCCTTCCTATTTTATTTTCCAATTTTTATTCATTCCTCCTTTCTTTTTCTTTCTCTTTCTTCATTTCTTTTTTCCCTTCATTTTATCTTTTCTTCTATATTTTTCTTCTTCCTTTTTTTATTATCTTTCCTTCTTTTCCTTTCCCTTATCCCTTCTTTCCCTCTTTTTTTTTTATTTTTCTTATTTTAATTTATATTTTTATTCTCCTTATTTTATATTTTCTTCTTTTCCCTCATTAATTTTTCCTTCCTATTTTTTTTCTTTCTTTATTTTTCTTCCTTTTTCTTTTTTCTTTCTATTTTTATCCTTTTTTCCTTCTTTTTTCCTTTTTCCCTTTTATTCTTCTTTCTCTCTTTTTTTCTTTTTTTTTTTTTATCTTCTCCTAATCCTTTCTATATTCCTCTATTAATTTTTTTTTTTTTATCTATTATATATATCCCCTTTCTTTATAATTTTATCTATTTTTTTTAATTTTTTTCGCTTTTTTTATCTTATTTTATTCTATATTTTTTCTTTTTTCTATTCCTTTATCATCATTTATTTTTTCTTTCCTTTCTTCTCTCTGTTATTTTTCTTTTTTTTTATCGGTGTAATTCCCCATTCTTTTTTTTTCTGTTTTCCTCCTTTCCTTATCTCCCTTCTTTTATTCTTTTTTTAATCCTCTTTTTATCTTTTTCTTTTTATTTTTTTTTTTTTTCTCTTTTTTTCCCCCTCCCTCCCCCCATCTTCCCTTTTTTCCTTCATTCTTCTCCCCCCTATTTTCTTATTTCTTTTCATTCTTTTATCCTTTTTTTATTCTTTTCTCTCTTTTATCTCTTATTCTATTCTTTTCTTCTTCTATTTTCCCTTTTTTTTCCTTTTTTATCTTTCTTATTTTTTTCTATTTCTTTCTTTTATTTTCTTTCTATTTTATTTTCCCTTTTCTCATTCTTTTTCTTTTTCATCTTCTTTATTTTTTTTTCTCTTTTCTATCTCTTCTTTATTTCCCCCCTTTCTTTCTTATCCCTTATCCTTCTTTAATTTATTTTTTAGTATCCCTTTTATTTCTTATTTCTTTTTTTCTCTTTCCTTTCTTTTTCTTTTCTTTTTCTTCCTCTACTCTTCCTTTTCCATTTTTTTTCCTTTATTTCTAATCATTTCCTCTTTTACTTATTTTATTCTTCTTTCTATTTTTCTCCGTTTATCTATCATTTAATTCATCTCCTTTATCAATTTTTTTTATTTCTTATTCCTTTATTTATTTCTTTTATTCCTTTTTCATTTATCCCATTTCCTATTCTTCTATCATTTATATCTCTTCTTATTATTATTTTTCCTCCTCTCTTTTTAATTTATTCCCTTTTATTCCTTTATTTTTTTTCTCCCTTTTCTCTCTTCTTTTTTCCTTCCCCATTTATTTATCCTTCCCCTATTCTACTTTCAACTTCTTCCTTTTTCCCCTCTTTTTTTTTCCTTCTCATTTCTTCCTTTATTTTATTAATATTTTTTTTCCTTTCTTTCCCATCCCATCCCCTCCCTCCTTCTTTTTCTTTCTTATTTTTTATTTCCTCTTATTTTTTTTTCCATCTCTCTTTTTTTTTCCTTTTTCCTTCTTCCCCTATTTTTTATTTTTTTTTTATTTTTTCTTGTATCATTATCTTTTATTCCATTTATCTTTTTTTTTCTCTATCTTTCTTCTTTAATCTTCTTCTTTTTCTCCCATTTTTCCTCCTTATTTTATTTTTTTTATTTTTCTTCTCCCCTTCTCCTTTTCTCCTTTTCTCCTTCTTCCCTTTATCCCTTTTATATCTATCTATTCCTTTTTTCTAATATTATATTTTATTTTTTCTTCTTATTCCTCTTTATTTTATCCTATATTTTTCTTCTTCTTCTTATTTTTTTTCTCAAATTTTTTTCTTTA
>QRFJ01003828.1:0-17500 GCA_006176705.1 Cocos nucifera
CTCACCTAACAGTTATTGGTGATGGGTTAGCCAATGAGTGAACAACTCTTGTTCAATGATTCTCTAATCATGGTGCACCCAAACTTGGTCTCTAATTCATGAATCTCACCGTATCCGGAATATTGATCCACTCCTTAGTTAAGTCAGACCCACCATTTGCATAGACTGGGTTCCTAATTGAGTCTCTCACCGTATCCGAAATATTGAGCCCAACTCATCCTCCAGCCCATAGCATCCAATGCCTAATAGACATGGTTGCATCTTTTCCCGGTGCAACTGAGCCACTGTATCCAGCCGAGAACAATCAACCCCGGGAAGGGCCCGCACATCTACAATGGTGGAAGACCTCAGACTTAATCTTTTCTTAGGGAGAATTGATTCAGGTCTCATTAAACTAGACTTGGCTTAGTCATAACAATTATGACTAACCTAGTGGCATGGGTTAGCTCGGATTATTGACCACCTCAGATCAGAACTGTGTCAACAGATATGGCCAGGTAAGTGAGACCGGTGGAAGGAATATGCCATTAACTCGTACAAGAACGCATTCAGGTCGAGTAGCTTCCAATTAAAAACCAGTCGGTCGTCTGTGCCAAACTTACCTTAGACACCAAATTGTTGAGTCAGAACCAATTGGGTTAGCCTACAATCCAGACTCTAACCTCTGAGCCTAATTAGGTCTTGCTTGATCGTGACTCGATCTTGACCCAGACTTAATCCTATTAGGCTGGTCAATTTAAGCATTGTTGATCCCATCTAACCAACTCTTGATTCGGTTTGATCAACCGCTTAGACCTAATTGAGCTACCCAAGCCCGAACCCAGTATTATGAATATGTCTTAGATCTGAAATTCTCAATTTTAGACCTAATTAATATTCCATAAACTTAATTCTTAATTAAGTAGGGTTCATAAACAAAATATGCACAATAAATCCTAGGGTTTCAGGATCTAGGGTTTTGCAGAAAGTAAGTTTTGGGTTTCTGATTAAGGACGAACACGCAGCACCCCTACACATCATAAGAACACCCCATCGAATGGGAAGAGAGGGCCTTTAAACCCTTCTTCGTTCTTATGACCGGACGGCCAAGAGGAACGCCTTAATCAGGAACATTCAATACTACAAAACAGTTTTAGATCTATATCATATATCTCATATACAAATTAGATCTAATCATGGCATATTTTGCATACATCTCATGTATCAAATCATGCATATTTTTCAGATCTAAATTATCTCATAATAATCTAAAAAATTAGATTTAAATTGATCTAATCAAAATAAATTCTAATCTAGACAATTATGTAGAACTATTCTACAACTAGTCTAGACATGCATCAATCATATCTCATATGATATTTCAAAAATTAAATAATTTTTATTTGCTATTTTTTAGATGTTATTATAACACTTATAATATCAAAAAATAGTAAATAAAAGATCTAAAATATGATTTAATCAGATTAAATCAAAAACATGCAAGACTATTCTATAGAACTATTCTATTCTAGAACTAGTCATGCATATCTTCTAATCTTAGATCCAAATCATTTAATTTTAATTTTTTCTGATTTCAGATCTGATCACATCTCATGTGACATCTGAAATCACTTATTTTTTAATTAAAATAAATTTAAAATCAGATCTAAACATTTTAGAACCATGGCTCTGATACCAGTTGAAGGAAAATCCTGATTTTCCGGTCCAGGTTCGTTCAGATCTGATCAGATCAAGAGATATATTTCAAAAATTTTTTCTCTTTGATCTCAATCAGATCTTGATATTTTCAGATCTGATTCTTATTATTTTAATAAATAAAATAAAAATAAGATAAATTAAATCAAATTTAATTTACCTGATTTGGGTAATCCTATTACCCTGTTGATGATCCTGATTGCAGCGGAAGGTTCTGGATCTTAGCCACGCAAGCGCCTGGCCTCTACCGGTATCCACTCGGGTTGGATCTGGAGATCCTCTTCTTCTCTATCACACCTCCAAAAATCAGATCTGGATCTGATCTGGAGGATCTTCAAAACTCTTTTGAAGATCAGCAGTCGTCCTTTTGCAGCAGCGCAGCCTTCTTGCTTTTGATCGCCTTTCTTTGATCTGAATCGCACCAACCAAGTCCAAAACTCCTTTTGGACGTGGAGAGCAAGGGGAGAAGGAGACTTTGGCATGGAGGAAGGAGGGGAGAGGCAGCCTTGGGGCGTGGGAAATTGTATTCAATTCACATTTAGAATTTTTGAGTTGGGCGCAGGGTCTTATTTATAGACTAACTGTGATCCAACTCCTCTTTCTTCCCAACCAATCACAACCCTTTGTGAAATCAGATCTAAATCTGATTGGTGGAATAGAGTCCCCTGGATTCCTCCTTAGAGGGCGCCTAAGACCAGTCAAAGTTGGTTCTTAGAAGAACTCTAATTGGAATCCAAAAAGGAGATGGAGTCCTTGTCCAACAAGGACTCCTAGGCGCCTCCAACTTGGGCTCACGCCACCCGGGTGGCGTGCGCCCTTCTCCTTGCCAGGTTCTGGCAGGGGGACAGGCCCCCACCAGCTCTCCAATAGGTGCATGACATGTGGTCAAAAGTCAAAGTGTCAATGGTCAACGTTTGACCAGTCAAAGGTAGACTTTGACCAAAGTCAAAGAACAAGAAATGGCAGGTGACCAAAAATGGCAGGTAATGTCTTACAAAATAAGACAACCTTTTCTGACTTGGACAACCTCCAGTCAGACCATATGAAGGCCTCTGATTGAGCACAAACTCCTTTGGCTCAGTCAGGACAACTTATTTATGATAGTAAAAGAAGAACGTTAGGTTCAATCGAGTGCTAGCACGATTTCCTTGAACCTAATTGAATCTCATTCAGATCAATTGAACTAGATCAGTTCAATTGATGATCACCAGATTCAAACCCTTGTTTGTGTGACCCAGTTAGGTTCAGTTCTGTATGGTAATGGGATATGTCATGATCTCTATCATCGACATCATCGAAACTCCTTTCGATGGATCAGAACTCTTCTGATTCGAACAGCTAGAATGATCGATCATCTAAATCATTCTAATTGCTCCCAAAATCCACCAGTGACACCTAGCAGCAGTATATGGTGGCAACCCATCAGAGCTGAATGCGAACCTCTTGGTGCAGCTACCTGTGTGATTAAGTTCTTCTATCTTGAGCCCCGATCAGATTAGGGTTAAGGTGAACTCGTCAAACCCTAGTCTCTGTCATATGATGTAATCATTCGATTCGAGTCCAATGTGAAAATCTAAATAGAAACTCTTTCTATTATTTCACTCTACCATGGCCATGGATTTCTGGACTTGATTCTCATGATCATCATAGGGCTGCTCCTCTACCACCGAGGTAGATAGATTCCATCTTGATGCAATCGAGTTCCTACAATGAACATGTCATAGCCAACATACACCTCAGGGTTCCATATGGCTAGGAGACCGAGTAATGGTGTAGTCAAACTATAACACCCTCAAGGTGAACTGCCGATGCATCTCAGGTCAAAGAACCAGACACACTACTGCAGCATCGAGTCAGTCATTGACGAGAAGGTAGACTCCCTAATGACTACTCGAGGTGGTCACGCTCAGTGCCCTCGTTCTCTAACGAGTACCTGTACTCTCGCTCCGGTGTCTCCACACCGTAGACTCAAGACTCATCTACTAAAGAGAAGCGATTGTACACCAACCTTCCGGATCAATCACCATCCTCGTGATGATCCTATGGTCGGGAGCATTTTATGAGTTAATAATGATTATTCATGTCTTAAATTTTCAACTCTTGAAAATATGAATTATCATTACCATTAACTCAAAGGATGTATCACAGACACTAAATACACATATGTGATAGAAAATAACCCATTTTATTGATTATTAGTCAAAATTATAATTTTGCCCCTAGAAGTGTATTACAAGTGTCAGCCAATTCTGGCTTCTAGGGCACATATATCTAACACAGCCCACTGCAAAGTCCCTAAAGAATCTTCCGGTCTTAGATCTTCTGGTGGAATGGAATCGGGGCCAAATTATGAATAGGCTCTTGGATGGCTACAGTCAAGTGATTCAAAAATATTGCGAGATATCTAGTTCTTTTTAGTAATAAATTTTAGATTTTGCATGCACATATCATGTTTATTGTAAAAAAAAATAGTTTGACTTTCTGGAGAGCAGTAATGGTACTGTTTATCTGCCAGATGGATCGAGCTATGTGATCAGAGGTATCAAAATGATTAGTTAGAAGACATATGATGGTGTAGTGAGGTGATTGGAGGAGGTCTGATACATATCCGATTTTAGAAGGAATCTTATCTTACTGAGCTGACTGGATTTAAATGACTATAAGTGGATAGTTGGTGATGGAATCCTGAAGATCATGCATGGCGATAGGATGATATTGGAGGAAAAGAAAAAGATAAGAGGACATTACTATTTGGTAGAAAGCTTAGTGCGAGGTGGAGCTTCAGGAGCTAGAGAGAGCTCAGTGTGAGGTGGAGCTCCACATGGAGATGGATCAGGCATGAGATGGAAAACTCAAAAGAATGGGAGACGACATCGTAGAGTAAAATTTCTATTACCATAGAAAAAATTTTCGAGCAGATCTCAGGTTAGAAGGATCACAGCCATTGACGGAGGTAGGATCGAGTGGCCTGGCTCGACTCCCATGTTTGCCAATTCATGATCAGCAGGCGTTCCCCAGGGCATGGGAGTGAGATGGATCACAAGCTCTCAGAGTCAGGTGGAGGTCGAATGTTAAGTCGAGATAGAGATTGTTAGGATTTGACATCTCGAATTTAATCCATAGCAAGAAAAAAATTAATTTTCAACACAACAGTAGGACTGGCTCTGATATGCAGTTGAGCTGGCTCAAATCATAGTCGAGCCGGCTCTCTCAGGCAAACAGACAACAAGAGTCCAGATGAGACGTAGTTGAGCCAACTCGATCCCTGACCGAGTCGGCTCGACGGAGGCGAATAGAATATGATGGAGTTTTTTCTATTTGGACTTAGATTATGATTAATCCAAGGGGTCTACGGGAGTTGCGCATGGACCACATGATCTAATAGTCATGGAGGATTGCGGTCATGATCTGAAGATCGAAAAATATTTTAAGACTCCATCAAGGACATGTTCGACTCATATTAGGAGAACGAGCCTTATTAGGACTTCTGTGAACTGTAGAGAAGAGAATTCTCATTTTATTTAAAGGACTGAGGTACTATGGAGTAAAAGAGGTGGCATGTATGGCATGAGAGGCAAGTAGAGAGACTCAGACAGTCGTTGAGAGGAGCGTGGCAGAGTATCGAGTACGTGCAATCCATGAGAGAGAGAAGCAATAGGTGCATAGCATCCGGCGAGAAGGCTGTGAGGGCAAAGCATCTTGTAGTTTCTATAGGTCTTCTTGGGATTTTGAGAGAGCTTTCGTGAAGGTAGCTTCTAGTTGAGAGAGATTTATATACGGTGAGTTGAGAGTGGATATTTTTTTTTATCTATTTTTTTTTTTCATAGTGAAGTTTTGTATGTTCCATGGAGGCAAGCATTTAGACTGATCTATGTACTTGATTATTTTTTTATTTTATTTTTTTTTCTGTCATAATAATTTGATACTAAATTCTTAATAAATAGTATTAGAGTAGCTGATATTTCAATAGTTTAGTATCAGAATGAGTTGATATTATAATAAATTTAATTGCATGCAGCAAGAAGGTCATTGCTGGGAGTACTTTGGCCGCATTGAAAGTGCGTGGGAGCGCACGGACTTTGGCATGCGGGAGAGACTTCAAAGCCTATGTTGCCGACCTTAGCTGCATCTTGGAGCATTGAGGAGAAGGTCGGCGCGGGGGAAGAACTTTGGCCTGACACGCGACGGGTGGAGGGACTTCGACCGGACGCGCGATGGGGGCAGGCGCATAGGACCGCTAATCCAGTGACTTTGGCTATGCCGGGAGACCTCGAAAGCCCAGAACCAGTGAGGTTGGCACGGGGAGAAGGGTGGCCGTTGGTGCCTCTCCACCTCGTTCTTCCTCGTTGGTGGGGTGATGGGGATTTACACGGAGGAAGTCTGTAGGAGAGCGGATCGAGTCTAGGAGCTTGGTGAGGCCGGACCTATAGGAGATCGGCACTATGCAAGTAGGAGGAAGGCCATACATGCATTTGGACTCCAACTCTACTTGCCAACGGTCCTCAGCGCCGATAGGGACGTGCGTGGAGGGGGACTTCAATCTGGAACTTATTTTTAGCGGAGCTCGGAGCTCGTCTTGGATTACTTTGGCCGAGCCTGCAGGAGGAGCAACTGGGACAGGGAGCACAGCCTCTCACAAGGGAGGTCCTTGAGGGCTTGGAGGCTCAAATCCGGCAAGCTCAACACAGGCAGAGAGAAGGCACGAGTGGGGGAACATCTCAAAAGCCCAGATCTCATGAGGTCGGCACCGATAGGGTAGGCATGACCTTATGGTCGTGGATCTGGTGACCTCTACCACACGCGAAGGCACACGAGGAAGCTTGAAAATACCTCGAAGCCTTAGATCTTGGCTCCAGCACCGATGGGAGTACTCTTGCACGGTGTCGTGTGGGTGCGCTGGAGGAACTGGGTCCACCATCCTCGCCGGCAACATGCACGACGGCGTGGGGGGCTTCGTCTAGCGGAGAGGCGCATGGGAACCACCGATCTGGTCTTGGCATCACCGAAGAAGCGCCACAGGCATGAGAAAGGCAGCGGTGGCTGTCTTCAACGGTGGCCGGGCATGCGACAGGCATGGGGGAGGCCTGCGGCTCCTCGATTTGGCCTTGGTGTCGATGCTGGGGAAGCGTGCAACATGCGGGAGGAGGCCGATCCAGCCTCGGTGTAGCCCGACGAAGCTTGGGGCCATGCGGGGAAGGCTGCGGATCTAGCGTCAAAGGAGATCTGGGCACGCTGGAGCTCAGCAGAGCTATTTTTTGCACGTCTGATTCCTCATGCCTTCGACAAAGCCGAAGTCTTTTGCATACCTCTGACAAACCACCTAGATCCGAGGCACTTCTACATCTTCGAGCTTAATATTTTTTAATTATTTTGATCATCGGAGTACTCATATCTTGAAGAACTATCTATTTTCTTCTCTGAATGCTATCAAAATTTTTTTTTTTTTAAATTTTAAATATATCTAAATATTAATAAAAAGATAAGAATAATAAGAGATTTATATAATTTTTTTTTCTATTAAAATTTTTCTTTGAGATTAAAACTTCTTTTCTATCTGGAGACTCCTAACTTCAAGCCCAACCAAGATAATCTTTGGAGGTCGTCAACTGATCAGATCAGAATTGGAAGGTAACGACTCTTGTATTATTTTTTGAATCAAAAGGTGGCCCGTCGTTGAATCCATCATTAGGTTGTGCCAAAGAGGCTTTGTTAATAGTTTCGATCTGTTTATTGAGCTCTTGAAGTTTTTTTCTCGATGATGAGGTTTCGAGCAGTGCATACCTCAGATTGTTGGGGAGAGCTGCGATCGGAATTTAAATCATACTCCGATTGTGGGTTGAGAGAGCATCGATGGATCTATCTCCTCCTCAAACGTTGAGAAGGCTCGATCGCAACTGCAGTAAAGAAGTTGGCATTTGCAGCGGTACCATTATTGGGAGCGCAATCGGCACCATCGAAAGAAGTATAGGCTGCACCATAAAAGATGGTGCAAGGGCAACCTGGCTTGGCTATGGCACCATCGGAGGAAGTGCAAAAGTAGTCTAGATCACCTGAACGACGGCTGTCAAGATATTAAACTATTGAAGGAGTAGGTTGAACCGGTCCATTGTCACTGGAACGGTTGAGTCGGTGGAGAAGTTTCCACCACCGGGGGTTGAACAAGATCATCAGCCCGAAGATCCGCCTGATAGGAGGAAGTGGCGTCGGTTAGACAAGACGATGCCTATCTAAATGGTATGTTTGAAAGTAAGTTCTTCTTCTATCTGTTGTTGCTGAAAATGGTTTGCTTTGGGAGCGAAGCAGTCGGCTTCTCGCAAAAGGTGCTAGAGTGACATGCAAATAAAGTCCGAGCTGAACTATTTGACTCTATCGAGGACTCTCCGATGCTCAAATCAGCAGAAAACAATTAAGCAATAATGGGTTCTCTAGGAGAGATTTTTTGCTTACCTTGATTCTCGAAATTTGTGATATTTGTAGAGAAGAAATATCATGCGGTTCTGCAAGTCTCGGGCCGTTAATCATGCTGTTATGAATGAGATATTTGCTCCATGAGATTAGGAGATTCAAATATCCTTTTTTTCTCCTTCATAAATGGATGAGTAGTGTCACCTCATGGTATATGAGGGTCCCATCTATTAATTGCATTAGCTGTCATGCCTTCTTAAGGTGGGTGAGTGGTTGTCATATAAATCAGGAGGCTATTAATTAAGATGTCAGAGTGAACCACGTGATGAGTGGAACCTAAGTAGAGTCTCAACTCAGCACATATATGGTCTCAGCTTGGATGGCCCATCCCATACCTCGGATAGTTCATAGCAGTAGAGTATAGCTCTTCCATAATTCTTCTCAGCAGGACATGAATCCGAGGTATTGAAATTACCTCTATAATAGATACCATGGAGATGTTCCACAATTGCTGTCTCACTTCAAGAGCATGGGATGAATTGGTGATTGCTATATGGGGGCATACATGGAAGGAAAGAAACTGGAGAATTTTCTTAAACATGATTATCTCCCAATAAAATCCCACACTCCATTCTGAACTCCTTATCTAGAAATCGGGTTCCACTATGTTCACCCAGGAACAAGCTGGTTCATAGAAAAGTTTGTAATAGCTTTGCAAAACATCATTATAACCTAAAAAATGAGCTTTCCCATGTTTAACTTATTTGGAAGGGCATTAGAAAGTCTTCTTTGTAAGGAGAAGAATAAGCTTATTGAAGTTAACAACTGACTGTGAACTCATATTGACATTCTTTGTTCCTTCTATGAACCTTTTTTTAGAATTCGGAGGTACCAAAAAATGATGAGGTATTTATATATGTGGCTCATGTTACAAGAATGCCTTCATACTAGGTTATGAGGAGAAAGAATGGATACGATAAGGGGATGCCCGCTTTGAAAGAGAAACTCTAGACCACTCAAAATTTAGGATAAATTATAGCAAAACATCTTTAATTTTTCACGATTTACACTTACACCCCAAAAGTTTTTTTTTTTTTTTAATTAGATCCTAAAACTTAGATATTTGTTGCTATGTGGCCCAATTATTTAGTTCTATCCTGAAAATTTTGGATAGAAAATACTAACAATACCCTTATAGATTAAAAATACCAAAACATCCTTTTTTTCTTTTTTTTTAGTTTGGCAAGAATAGTAAGAGATCACGTAGTGATTATGTGACCCTTTCATTCCTCTTTCTTTCTTCTTGAACAAAGGCTTCCCAATATGGTTTCAATCTGGTTAAGAGAGAGAAGAGAAGAGAGTAAAGGGAGAAGAGGCTGCTAAGAGAGCAAAGAGAGGAGGAGGGAATGGAGTATAAAGAAAGAAACCTGAAACTTCCATAGCTTCAAGTATGAGTTCTCCCCAAAGTTCCTTCCAGAGCTCCTTTCAAAGCTTCAACCAAAGCTTCCATCCACTTTTTCTAGAAGTGCAACTTGATGGATATTATCCATTCAGATACATTTTTTATATCTAAATTTATCTAGATCCAAGGATGGACTCAATCTTCCCTCATCTTCTTCAATTGAGCATAATTAATTTGACTATTTGACATCTTTAAAGCTTCCTTATAAGTGACTTGTAGTCTCGATGCATGTTCATTAAGTCCATAGTCACTAACTTGGCAATTAGTCCTCCAACAACTAACCTATTGGTGTATGGTAATAAATTCGCAAGTTGTAGCATCCTCCATTATGAGTCGATAAGAGAATTGTTTCAACATTATTCTAAAATATATTATCTTCTCTATCACACCCCAATCCAATGGCCAAAGCTGAGCACATGATAGATGGTTGCAAATCCATAGGCTTGAATCCTATAGGATATGCAAGGCCTGCATTATGATTTATAGATATTCACATCATTCCAAACTCAAACAGTGGTAGAAACAAATAATCTAATGTAATTATCCAAAATAAATAGTCCACAATCATTTAATAATTATGAATAAGAATAAGTCTAATCAAGTTATTCAAATAGACCCTAATCAAATGTCTTTTAAATCCTAAGCTCCTTACTATTTGATCCCAAGCCTCATCTATTCCTCAGCATCTAAAAAAATGAAAGAGAGAGAATAAGATTTAAAGGCTAGGAAAGTTACCAAAATCCCTAGTTTGATTAAATATATTGTATAGTTAATATAAATGTTCAGTTTCCATGATTTTCTATAAAAACATACCAATGAATACATCAAACATATTATATCTATCAATATAGATTTCAAGATATATAATGCATTTGGCCAAAATAAATTTTCAAATTAACTATGGATGGACCATCCACTTTTACTCTCTTAGTCATTACAACTATAGCCACGATCGGCCCATGATAAGTCCTAAAAGAGACTAGATCTTAACTATAATATATCATCTATTAATCATGTACTACTGATTATCGTGCTAGATATCTGGAAAAAAACTAGCTCTAATATCATATTAATAAATATACTTCTATCACCATGTGCTAGTAATCAGCCCCAACAAGCTAGATATGAAAGAAAACTAATTGCTAACTATAACACACTATCAGCTACCATGCACCAGTATTGGCCCTATGCTAGAGATTCGGAAGGAGACTAGATCCTGAACTGATGTGATCATGGTCGGACTAGAGAGTAGCAAAATCAACATATAACATATTCAAGATCATTGCATTCATTAATGCAATAAAATAGAATTCATGCCTAATTAATGAAATGCATCATAGTTGATCCAATATTGTACAAATTATTTCATGCAGCAAATGTACAAATTTAATTTAAACAAAATATAACATGTTAATTTCCAAATAATCGAATTTCAAATGATATAGAATAGTAGGGGTAGAGGTAACTCATCATTTCAGCTCTACAATCTCTCAAAATTCACTAATTAGCAAAATCATCCAAAAATTAACCTAGAATAATCAAGGGTCTTATCAGACTTCTATAAGGCATTATATAACTTGAAATGTCGTATGGTAGGGTCTAGTCTATGTATGTACAGACCACTAAATCTAGTCTAATATTCATGGGTCCCAATCATTAGTTGGATCTAATAATTAATTAATACAAAGGGTCCCAATTGTTAGTTGGATCTAATAATTAATTAATACAAATATTTTATAATGAGATAGAGTTTATGGTTACTTGAATGTAAAGGAATTAGTCTCGATCATGCCTCCTGCTATCTCGACCTGGACTTCTATCAAATTAGATTAAAGTTTATAAGTTAGATCTAATTTATCAATTAAGAAAAATTAGAATAATTAAAGATAATTATGCTCGATTTGGGTCAAATCAAGTCTAAGGTTTGATCCATTGGTGATGCATAAGGGTGTGCAAATGATTCGGTTAATCGAAAACTAAATCAAACCATTAATTATTTTAGTGTTTAGTTCAATTTTTCTCTAATTTTGGTTTTGGTTTAAAACCGAACCAAAATTTTTTAATCTGTTCGGCCTTCGATATTTAATTTGATAACTTTGGTTAACCAAAAATCAAAATGGCTGGCTTATCATAAATATTGTATTAGATATGCTTCTCAGTGTCATAGAGCAATGTTTTAGTTTTTCTAACCCTAATCTGAGTATTCCTCTCACAAGATCTCAGATGAGTAGGAGACCAAGGTCCGTAGGCATCCTTTTATAATATGCCTTACTCATCAGAGATAATATCTAAATCGATCATAAAAATTGAAAGATAGACGATATCCACGATAGTTGTATAGAGCTTGTTGGTGCAGAATCTGATCGACATCGGATCGAGCTGGAGTTGAAGAAGAAGGGGTCATCGTCGGTGACCTGCAAAATAAAGTCCCATTTGAAGTTGGTGGTGATGGCTCCGGCAGAATCCTCCGATGATCAAGTCAGCTCCTCTGACCAACAGAAATAGAGTGCTCAGAAAAGAACTCAGTAGAGTTTTTGAAAAAAAGAAGAGAGCTTAGAAAAAACATATTTAGAGGGTCCATTTTTATAGATAGAGCCTGTAGCAGACTGATAGTGATAGTCATAACCATCTAGTAGTTGGCCGCTCGAAATCGCATGAAATTTGTTATAGAGAGAGAAAGGGATCGTCTGTAGCAGACTGATAGTGACAGCCATAACCATCCAGTAGTGGGTCGCTCGAGGCTACATGGGATTTGCTATAGAGAGAGGTGTCATCTGTCATGATGTGCCCATTCGTCGAGATTTAATAGTCGAAGTTCGGAGGAAGCAGACATTGGTTGATGAAAAACTTTGACATATATCAATTCTAGAGGAGTTCGGACTCCTAAAGGAAATACGGCTAGAGAGGATCATCCGGAAGGAATGCTAGCTGAAATATGAAAGTAATCCACTAGAGGAATTCGATTGAAGGAGAAGTTCGAAAGGAGTTCGGCTCCTAGAGAAATTCGACTGAAAAAAAAGTTCGAAAGGAGTTTGGCTCCTGGAGGAGTCCAACTGATAGAGAAATTTGATCAAAGGAGAAGTTTGGAAGGAGTTCGACCGATGGAGAGGTCCAGAAGAAGTTTGACTGATGGAGAAGTCCGGATGGAGTTTGACCACTGGAGGAGTCCGGAAGGGGTTCGACCGTTGGAGGAGTTTGGTTGCTTGAAGGAGTTCGACTGGGGTTCAGCAGTTGGAGGAAGAATTTTTGATCGTAGCACTTCCGTGATTACCAGTTGCATTAGGCTAAGCATCAGACTGAACTTCGATGGAAGCATGATTTATCCCCAATAATAGCCTTCCTACTTTCGAGTTCGAAATTTGAAAGGAGTACAAAAAAGATGACTGCCAAAGTTCTTTTTCAGACTCTGTACCCATTGAGATTGAAGCTTGGAGGAGAGTTTTGATCTTGGATTTCCGTACTTATTGCTTGTTGTGGATGCCGAGCTCGTTGTGGATGTTGGGCCTATTGTGAACGTCAAACTAGGACCTCTTTTGCAAACCAGGATAAGGTTCTACCTTTTGCATTTGACGTAGTCAGGTTGCATGAAAAAATACATGTTAGGATTCTCCACCGAGCTTCTTCCTTCTCCATATCTTTGGCCTACGAGGTTTTGACTTTTGCTAATGTTAAAACGTGGTTCTCCTTCCGTTCTTAACGGATGGCAGGGACACATTAGGGCCGTTGTCGGGGCTCTCCTCTCACCTTGTCTTAAATAATCGGAGGTCTTTGACTTACCCATGTTAGAACGAGGTTCTCCTCCTGCTCCTAACATGGGCACTTTTGATTGCTTCTTTTCTATCATCACATAGTTTTTATACCAATAAATAATAATGTTGAAATAGAGGAGTTTTATTGAAGAAAAATTAATGGCAGTATATTCTTAGACTTTCTGAGTTTCAAGATCATGGGAGCATTGTTCCTCCAAGCTCCTTCAGATGATAAGTTTCGGACCGGATGACTTCCTCTATTTCATATAGGCCTTTTTAATTTGGAGCAAGCTTCTCCTGGCTTCGAGGCTGAGAGACGGTGGCTCGTCGAAGTACTGAGCCCCCTAGAGATAGTGTTGATGATGTCGGAAGGTGGCCGATCTTCTTGTTGTTCCTCCCTCATTGGTGGTTCTGACTGTGGTAGCGCCTTTGGCTAATCTTCTCTTACTTCAGGTCGGCATCTGAGGAATCGACCCAGTCAGTTTCTCTTGATGAGCTCCTCGATCTCGTCTTGGAGCTAAATACATTTTTCAATATCGTGGCTATGATTATGATGATACAAACAGTACTTGCTTCGATTACGCTTGTTTGGGGGAGATCATAATTCTTCTAGTCTTGGTAGTTGATTCTTAATTTCCATCAAAACTTGAGTTTTAGGAGCATTAAAGATGGCATAGTTGTGAAACCTTCTGAGGGGAGAACTTCTTTGCACCCTTTTGTCAGGACTTCTTTGATGACGAGCTTGAGGAGGAGTTCGAACTCGCTTGTGCTCAGGGAGAGTCTGTGAGCGCGGCTGAACTTCATTTAGCTCTCTATCAGCGGTGGGTCTATTAGACTCGCCCGCCTGTCGCTTTTCTGCGGCTTTCTCATCTTTCAACCTAAAGGCTTCTTCCACTCGGGCACATCCTTCAGCCCGAGCTAGCAGATCGGCAAAGTTCCTAGGATACTTCTTCTCCAAAAAGAATAATAAATCATTCTTCTGAAGGCCATCCTTGAGTGCGGCCATTGCAACAGACTGGTCCAGATTCCGGACCTTCAATGCAACAGTATTAAACCGGGTGACATAAGCTTGGATCGATTTTTCCTCCTTTTGCTTGATATTCATCAGAAAATCCGAACCTCGGCGGGAACACCGGCCACTAACAAAATGAGCCATAAACTGATGGCTCATCTGGTCAAAGAAAAAGATCATACCCAGCTTCGACGTCGAGTACCAGTTTCTTGCTGCTCCCTTTAAGGTAGATGGAAAAGCTCGGCATAAGATGGCGTCTGGTATGCCATGGAGCAGCATCATGATCCAAAAGGCCTCCAAATGATCGATCGGATCAGAGGTTCCATCGTAGCTTTCAAATTGGGGAAGCTTGAAGTTTGACAGAATGGGCTCTTGCATAATTCGGAGAGAGAAAGGAAGATCAATGCAGACGTCATCATGGTGAGCCAGGGTGATATGGTGGAGTTTCTCAATCCATCGGTCCATCTCCCACAGTTTTCGATCGAGAACGTCATCTTGATTGCAGATTTTGGAAGGCTTCTAATTGTAGATGGGGAAGGTCTCTTCCGAAGAAGAATCATGATCCGAATAAGGATCCTCTGCTCTCTATTTTTCATTCCTAAGGGCGACGGGTATGCTAGTCCAAGTGTTCCTCCTCGGGGTCGATTCCTGACATCTCGATGATGGATTTTTTGGCAGAACCACCATCGGGGGTTGTAGCATGGCCTGCACCATTTCGGTGAGGCCCTAAATCTACTGCATCAGTAGGTTAAACTATTCTGAATCTACCGTGGTTGTCGGTGGAGGAAGAGGTTGAAGTACCGATGATGGGACAGGAATGGATGGATCTGGCTCAGATCTGGTGGTAGAAGAGGTAGATCTCCGGGTAGTCACCTTCTTTGGAGGCATTTCTTAGGATTGAGGGAGAGGACGGAGATGAACTTTGAAGAAGAAGATCCATAGGGTGGACTGAGTACTCCTTTAAGAATAAGGGTACCTCAAAAATAGAAGGCCCTTCCTCTAGCACCAATTATGTTGGTACAGAATCTGGTCGATGTCGGATCGAACTGGAGTTGAGGAAGAAGGGGTCACCGTCGGTGACCTGCAAAATAAAGTCTCGTTCGGAGTAGATGGTGGTGGCTCCGGCAGGATCCTCCGACGATCAAGTTAGCTCCTCTGGCCAACAGGAATGGAATGCTCCAAAAAGAACTCAGCAGAGTTTTTAGAAAAGAGAAGAGAGTTTAGAGAAAATGTATCTGGAGGATCCCTTTTTATAGATGAAGCCTATAGCAGACTGATAGTGACAGCCATAACCATCCGGTAGTAGGCTGCTTGGAGCCGCATGGGATTTGTTACGGAAAGAAAGAGGTGTCGTCTGTAGCAGACTGATAGTGACAGCCATAACCATCCGATAGTGGGCCGCTCGGATTGCATGAGGTTTGCTATGGAGAGAGAGGTGTCACTTGTCATGATGTGCTCGTTCGTCGAGATTTAATAGTTAAAGTTTGGAGGAAGCAGGCGTTGGTTGATGAAGAACTTTGACATATATCAATTCCAGAGGAGTTCGGACTCCTAAAGGAAATACGGCTAGAGAGGATCGTCCGGGGGGAATGCTAGCTGAAATCTGAAAGTAATCCACTGGAGGAATCCGACTGAAGGAGAAGTCCGAAAGGAGTTCGGCTCATAGAGAAATCTGATTGAAGGAGAAGTCCGGAAGGAGTTCGGCTTCTGGAGGAATTCGACTGAAGGAGAAGTCCGAAGGAAGTTCGGCTCCTGGAGGAGTCCGACTGATGGAGAAGTCCGACCGAAGGAGAAGTCTGGGAGGAGTTTGACTGATGGAGAAGTTTAGAAGAATTTCGGCTGATGGAGAAGTTCAGATGGAGTTCGATCGCTGGCGGAGTTTGGGAGGGGTTCGACTGTTTGAAGAAGTTCGGCTGGGGTTCGACAGCTGGAGGAAGAATTTCAGATCGAAGCTCTTCCGTGATTACTAGTTGCATTAGGCTAAGCATTAGACTGAACTTCGGTCAGAGCGGGATTTATCCCCAATAGAGCTTAACTTCATCAAACTATTAAATATATCTCTATCACTTTATTGGAGATTTATCTTTAATCAAAGTCCCAATCAATTAATATATATAAAATTAAATCAAATGCATGTTAATGTGGGCTACATCTAGATGGGTTTAATTGAAGAAATCACAACAAGATGATGATGTGGCATAGTAGATAAAAATTTATATTTTGATAATATGACGTATGGACGATGATATGATATATAAATAATGATATACTATATGAGTCATGATTTAACATGTATTATAAAATTTTTTATCTAAAAATATCCGATCATTAAATGCCAAATTATCACCATGTCATTACCCATCTATCACATCATCACCAATATAAATATATTTTTTGAAACCTAGAAAACCAAAAATATAATTTATGCATTATCCTACGTTGCAATTAATTGATGAAGTACTAAAGTATTTTACTCGAAAAAAAGAAACTGCAAACTTTTCGTCCGCAGACTTTATTGGGACACACAATATTTTATTACTCATAAATGATGAGCCTGTTACTCGCAAAAAAAAGATCTTCATCTTCCATTGCTACGTATGCGAAGAGAAATAAAGCCTTGTTGGTAAATGTCATTCATTTTTTCCAGCCAGAACTTCTAAGAGATGAATTCACCGATTCTTATGATTCATCTAATAAGTATATATTAGCAAGACCAAGAATTGGTTCTTGATTCAAAGATCCTTCCAGTTGCATCCGTATGGAGTTTTGGATCTCATTCTCATGGACATTGTCAACTTTATCAACTAGAACTTTGCTAGGAGTCGAATCATTAGCAAGGATAGATTACCAGGCATCATAAAGATCTTTATACGGAGAAGTATCATAGCTTGGAGGTTAATCTGAACCAAGAGCTTGTGAGCTCTGAGACTCACCATAAAAGAAATGATCTTCATTGTTGCATTTCTATGTACTACATTAGAGAAATGTAGCTTTATTTATTACTCATTTACGTCCAAAATGAAACACGTTAACCTTAATTATCCTTGTGGACAAAATTCATCATGTTCTGAAAGCTTGCAACAAACAAGATAAGGTATTTTCCTTGTTTCTGTAGTATGTTATATATCTTGAAACGTTATTGAATGCACCGCACTGTAGTCTCTTTAGTTTTTCCAA
>QRFJ01003828.1:25000-64851 GCA_006176705.1 Cocos nucifera
CCTCCAGTCGACCTCCTCTTGGACGACCCCCTACGGTCGACCTTCTTCCGATCGACCTTCTCCTAGTCGCCTAGAAGAGCCTTGCCGTTGACATAAATTCGGCTACCAACTCAACATGAATTGACCAATGTGCAGGTGATCTCAAAAGAGCCTAAACTTCTCTAGAGCCATTGTGACCTGAGGCTCTTCGCCATTAGTATCTATCCTATCCAAACTTTGACTATTAATCTACAACGTACGGGCAAGTTATGATAATAGATACCACTTTTGACTGGCACATCACGATAATAGACACCACTCTCGATTGGTAAGTTGCGATAATGAATACCATCCTCCGTAACAAACTCCATGTGGCTTGAGCACCCCAGTACTAGATGATTATGACTGATTTTATCAATTTGTTATACGATTCATCTATAAAAAGAGACCCTTCAGATATATTTTCTCTAAGCTTTTTCCTCCTTCTCGATACTCTGCCTCTCTATTTTCTGAGCACTCCATTTCAGTTGGCTAGAAAATTGACTTGAGTGTTGGATGATCCTGCTGAAGCCATCCCCCTCTGGTTTGGACTTTATTTTACATATCCCATTGACGGCCTTGCCTTCTCCACTCCAGCCATCTCCGACATCCTCATGAATTTTCGTACCAATAGGATTGGCGCTAGAGAAAGGACCTTTTCTAAGCTCTTGTTCTAAAAGAAGTGCCCAATCGATCTCGCCCACCCTCTTTCCCCTTTTGATTTCTCAAATCTGCTTTTGCTTAATCTCTTCTTACTTTAGAAAATGCCTTCAAGAAAGATGACCATCCGATGGTCTCTTAGGTTATTTCTCTTAGGTCCAAGAAAATGCTTCAAAAAATGCCTCCAAGAAGTGCCCAGTCGATCTCACCTGCTTTACATGATTTTTGTGTATATTTAGATTATTTCTTAAATTAGATCTAATTTATAATCTAATTATTAAATCTAAAATTAAAAAATAAAAAAAAATTAGATCTCACGAACTATCATAAGATTGTCCTGCTATAACGTTTATCCCTTACAGTGAAAAGGTTGTCCTAGTTCATGATGATCTGACTCTAATCATAAATTTATTAGATTTGATCTAATTTTATTTATAATTTAATAAATTTAAAATATTTTAAATCTAAAAATAAAATATTTTAGATTGCATGGACTGCCATAAGGTTGTCCTGCTGTAAGGTTTATCCCTTACAGTAAATAGGTTATCCTAGTACGTGCTGATCTAAAATAGTGATCATAAAATTTTAGATTAGATCTAACAGATTTTATGATCTGATTAAAAATATTTTAATCTAATTTTAATCTTCATAAATATGTTAGATTTGATCTAGGAAGATTTATGATTGATTATTATTGAAACTATTTCAATTACATGAACCTATTTAGATTAGATCTAAAGTAGATTAATGTTTATGTTACTTGCATATTGATTATGAATCAAACATGCAACTTGGTTAATAGAACCATATTGTAAAAATATTTTACAAATATGAAAACTATTTTCGAAAAGCCAAACCCCAACCCTCAGCCCAAAATTTAATAAAGAATTAAGAAGTTGTTTAATTAGGTTCTAGGATTGTAAATTGAAGATCCTATGACACGAATCATAACACATTAGGTTAATAGGTTAGTGGGAATTAGGTCCATTAATTGGGTTAAACCTAGGGTTAGATTAAAGAATGGATTTAATTAGAGAATTGACTAAATCTAATCAATTATTGTCTTACATTAGATCAAGGATTCTCTAGATCAATTGCAATAGTTGTAGTTGATCAAGTCCATGTATTTAACAAGACCCAAGATGGACTTGATTCTTGGCTACGCGGTCTAGCATGAACTGTTAGGTTGATCTAATTGAAACTAATTAAACCAATTAGTATCTAAGGTAAACTAGACTAGTGGTTTTTAATTGGCAGCCTGCTTACCTGGCTATTTCTGATGGTGTCTAAGGCAAGCCTAGCAGACCCTTCCATTGATCAAACTTACCTGACCTCTTGGTGAGATTATGTTTTGATCAGATCGCTTAACTATTCGAGCTGACCCATGTCAGCTAGGTAAATCAGTTTGACTGATTTAGGTGCTTCTAAATCAGCCTATTAATGGTCTCTCTTAAGCTGACTTGGTGAAGTTAGTGGGAGGATTATGACAAGTTGGTTAATCTGACCTACTCGCTTCTATAAATTAAATTCTCTAATTATTAGGTTTCTAAAATGAAATAGTTATATGATAACTGGATCATAGCCTCCCATTAAAGTGGATGATAATGAGTCCATCAGTTGGATAATCATTGGAGGTTTAAAGGCCTGGTGCTTATCGATTGATAGAATTATTATTCATTATATGATCTCTTGGATACATCTTTTTAAATGATGGTCAGATGGGCCAACCAAAGTTGGGCCTGATCATTTATTGGTTGGATGGGCCAAGTATGGTCATGTTAATGGTTGGATCTAACTGAACCCTTTTCTGAGAAGGCCAAAATCAACTGATCAGGGCCTAGGACAAAATTTAATTAATGAAAATTGTTTGAAGAAACTATTAGTTATGAACCTACCCTTAGATGTACATGGATGGGCCAACCAAAGTTGGGCTCATGTACAGTCTATGTAGATTCTATTATCCACTAAGAAATTAGGATAATTTCTCGAATTGGAGGTAGAGGCTACCAATTTGAATAAAATAGTAGAAGAAATCTTTTAATTAAAGTCTAAATCTTTAGGTTTAATGAATCAATTACTAATTAGATTTTGATTTTTCTTTGTGTAGACATGGCCACTTTCCTATCGCTTCGATCATTATTGGATAATGATAAGTTGGTAGGACCCAACTTCGGTAGCTGGTATCAAAAGTTGAAGATTATCCTGGAGTATGAATGGATCCTATATGTGCTGATGAATCCTGCACCTGAGGAACTAGCTGCCAATGCACGTGGAATAGTCAGAGATACTTATCAGAAGTGGCTCAGTGATCGAACCATGGTGCGCTGTATTATGCTAGCTATGATGAGCGATGAGTTCAGTCATAGGTTTGAGACAGCTTAGCCAAATAAAATGCTCGAAGTGTTGGAGGATTCTTTTGGCACACCTGATGATGGTGAGAGGCACAAGACTAGTTGCACCATTTTCAACGCCAGAATGTGGGATGGAGCCTCTATCATTGATCATATACTATATATGATTGAGCTGATAGAGCGCTTGAGAAAACTCGACTTTTTTTTGGATGAACAACTTGAAAAAGATGCAATACTGAACTCATTGCCAAAATTTTATCTCCCTTTTCTTACTCATTATAGAATGACAAAGCCTGAAGTAAACTACCATGGCTTATTGGAGTTACTTTAGAACTTTAAGAAGGATCACCAGCTCCATAAAGAGTCGGTGAACTTAGTGGGAGGTTCATCTTTTGGTTCTCGATCCTTTAGAAAAGGGAAGAAGAACAAGAAGAAGAAAACAAAGAAGGTGCAAGTTCAGACAGGGACATCGGTGCAGGGCCAGACCAAGAAGATCAAGCTTGATAAAAGTCAAGCTGAATACTACTTTTGCAAGAAGCGGAGGCACTGGAAGAGGAACTGTCCTCAGTACATTATCTCTCTGGATCCGAATAGGCAGAGAAAGAAGCAAGCTGTTGCTGGGCAAGGTATTTATGTGATAACTTCTTGCAATTTTTTTATTTATGATATTACTGACTGGGTATTAGATACCGGTAGCCCTTACCATATTTGTAATTCATTGTAGGATTGCAGGTCAGCAGAAGATTCGAGCAAGGTGAGAGATTTCTAAATGTTGGAGATGGAAGATCAGTTCCAGTTCTAGCTTTAGAAATTTTGAAACTTGTATTTGAATCTTATACCATTGTTCTTAGTGATTGTCATTTTTGTCCTAGTTTCTTTTTAAATATCATTTCTGTAGGCCTTTTGATCATGAATAATTATGAAATTTTAATAAAAAAATGAGTTTGTAATATCATTGTGAATAGTGTTACTACTTTCTGTGGATAATTGAACAATGGTGTATATATGTTATCACAACCTATTAATATAGTCTATTTTACTGGCAAGCATCATAGATTAGATAGTATATCAGATATCTACTTATGGCACTATAGGCTAGGTCATATAAATAAGAATAGGATGAATAGGTTGACTCAAGAGGGAATCCTCGAAGTCAATGATTGTGAATCACTTCCAATCTATGAGTCCTATCTTCTTGGTAAAATGACCAAGTTACCTTTTACTGAAAAAGATGAGAGAGCCAATGAGTTCTTAGGTCTAGTACATACTGATATATGTGGACCAATGAGCATAAGTACTAGAGGTAGAAATATCTACTTCATCACTTTCATAGATGTTCTATCCAGATATGGATATGTCTATCTGATGAAACATAAGTTGGATTCTTTTGAAATGTTCAAACGATTCTAAAGTAAAGTAGAAAAATAAATTAGGAAGAGTATTAAAACTCTTCGATCTGATCGAGGAGGAGAATACCTTTCTGATGAGTTTCTCACATATCTAGGAGAGAATGAGATTTTCTCCCAATGGACTCCTCCTAAAACATCACAGCATAATGGTGTGTCTGAAAGGAGAAATCAGACTCTATTAGATATGGTCCGATCTATGATGGGATTTGCCAGCTTGTCGATATCCTTCTAGGGATATGCACTCAAATCGACTTGTTATCTATTAAATATGATTTCAAGTAAGTCTGTAGTTAAAACCCCATATGAGATATGGATAGGACGTAAGACAGTACTTCCATACCTTAGGGTTTGAGGGTGCCCGGCTTATGTCAAACAGTTAATTATAGATAAACTTGGACCTAGGTCTGATAAGTATACATTCATTGGGTATCCAAAAGAGACCAAAGGATACTATTTCTACCATGCTAATGAGCAAAAGGTGTTCGTCAGTCTTAGGAGAACCTTTTTAGAAAATGAGTTCCTTGGTGAAGGAATTGTTGCCTCTAAGGTTGAACATGATGAAGTTTAATAGGTAAAAAGTCTGACACAGAATATTAAACCTAAGTCGAATTTGATCAGATTAGATTCGAAGCCTAGTGAACCTGCACCATTAAGACGATCTGGTAGAGTATCGCACCATTCGGATAGATACTATGGATTCTTGGTCCAAGATAGTGATCCCATCGAACTCAATGAGAACGATGAGGATCCGATCACTTATATGAATGCGATGCAGAGATCCGACTGTAAGAAATGGCTAGAAGCCATGAGATCCAAAATGAATTTCATGAAGGTCAATGATGTATGGACATTAGTTGACCCTCCTGAAGGGGTTAAACCCATTGGGTGTAAATGGGTCTTCAAAAGGAAGAGGGGTGTAGACGAAAAGATGGAGACCTATAAAGTCCATCTGATTGCTAAGGGGTATCATCAACATTATGGTATTGACAATGATGAGATGTTCTCTCCTATGGCAATGCTCAAGTCCATTCGGATCATGCTTGCCATTGCTATCCATCTGGACTATGAGATCTGGCAAATGGATGTGAAGATAGCTTTTCTAAAAGGAGAGCTGATCGAAGAGGTGTATATGATACAACCTGAAGGGTTCACATCCACAATCGAGTCCAAGGTGTGCAAGCTTTAGAGATTCATTTATGGATTGAAGCAAGCATCTTGGAGTTGGAACATGCGTTTTGATAAAGTGATCAAAATGTATGGCTTCGTTAAGAATGGAGAAGAACTCTATATTTACAAATGGATAAATGGTCCAGCAGTGATATTCCTTATTTTGTACGTGGATGATATTCTTATAATTGAGAATGATATCTCCGCACTACAAGAAATAAAAGTTTGGTTATCATCATAATTCTTCATGAAGGACTTGGGTGAAGCATCCTACATCCTAGAGATGAAGATCTATAGGGATAGATTTAAAAGGATGCTTGGTATATCCCAGTCCACGTACATCGAAACTATGCTAAAGAGGTTCAGCATGGAGAATTCCAAAAAGAACTATCTCTCGATAGGCCAAAAAATTTCTCTCTAAGAATGATTGTCCGATAACTCTTAAAGAGAGAAAGCATATGAGTAGAATCCTATATGCTTCGACCGTGAGGTCTATTATGTATGCAATGATATGTATGAGACCAAACATGGCATACTCACTAGGAGTGGTGAGTAGATACTAGTCTGATCCTGAAGAAAATCACTGAAAGGTGGTTAAAACCATCCTTAAGTATTTGAGAAATACTAAGAACCAATGGTTGGTTTATGATGAGTCAGATCTGAAGCTTATGGGATTTACAGACTCTAACTTTCAATTTGACCATGATGATAGTAAAAGTGTGTCGGGGTATATCTTTACTCTAAATGGTGGAGTCATCTGCTAGAAAAGTTACAAACATCATATAGTGGCTGACTCTGTTTGTGAAGCAGAGTATATGGCAGCATCAGATGCAATACAGAAAGCTGTGTAGCTGAGGAAGTTCATCATCGAGCTCGGAGTAGCACCCTTCATTGATGATCCAGTCCTGCTCTACTGTGACAGCACTGGTGCCATAGCTCAAGCCAAGGAACCGAAGGCACACCAATGGATAAAGCACATTCTGTACCTGTTTCATTTGGTCCATGAGATCATGGATCGTGATGACGTCGACCTTCAAAAGATCAACAAAAAGAAGAACCTAGCCAACCCCTTCACTAAGGCCCTAGCAATCAAGGAGTTCGACAATGATAAGTCGAAGATGGATATTAGATACTGTGCCGAGTGGCTTTAGGATAAGTGAAAGTTGTTGAAAATTATGTCCCAAAGCCAATCGTCAGTCTGTTGATGGTTGAGCTATTTTATAATTATAATTAATTTATTAATTAATAAAAATATTTTGGTATCTTTTTCATCATAAGTTTACATCTTCTAATGAACTCTATTATTGTGATGAAGTCCTTAGGACTGTTTAGTTTCGATAAAAAAAGAATTTATCGATTAGACCTTAAATTTATTTACGACCAAATGATAAACTATTAATTAGGATAACAACGTCTATCGAGCATAGGTTGCTATATGCCATATAGGTTGGTTGTTCTCTTAACCAAGGAGTGTGAAAATACTAGTATAGCATACAGATGAGATGTATGAATATATCGTCATTGAACGTGATCAACTTCAGAGTATTCTACTATCGAGAATGTCTCTGATGGGATATAGGTATAAGTATCCCTTAGACCTAAGATCACCTCAGTGACTTGCAAGCAACTCACTATGCTTTGGTACCAAACTAACTAAATTTTTAATTCAGTAATGGAAGGCTTCTGGGCACAGTCAAGTACTTACGAAGTTGGAGTATGATCAAGATGGAATTGACCACTCTAAGAGTTGGAGAAGAATGTATCACTGTATTTCAATATAGCAAAACCTTGGTTAGGATAATCCATTAGATGAATTTGATATTTTGAAATACAATGTGGACAATCTGATCAAAGTTGATAGTTGAAATCTGAGGTATCCTATGAGCATTGTGGTCAAGAGGATGAATTATATGAAAACTATATCCGCATGGGTCTAAGGATGGTGTTGTACACCTTCGACCTATCTAGCCGTCGGGTATTATTGCTAGATAGTCACTTTGATTGATACATAAATTTATTCTTATGGTACCAGCTTAGGTTCAGATCTATGAGGTCACATATATTAGAGCTTACGATCTGATCGGATGGTTGATCAACGATTAAGAATCATTCTAGGATCAAACAATCAATACGATTGGTGTTTAACCTAGTGCAAGTATTATTGGAGGATCGATTAGTAATTGGATTGCTAATTGACTTAATTTGATTAATCCAATAGGCTGAGATTAAGTCTAATTAAATATAATTTAATTAGATTTAGTTTGAGCTTGATTGGATCAAGTTCAATTGGTTTATTGGATAAGCCAAGTGTAAGGAAGAACTAGTCCTAGTCTAACAAGGATTCGGATTAACCCAATTTTTTAATTTGATTAGAAAATAAATTAGAATTATATATAATTTAATCTAATTTAATTAAGTTTTTAAATGAGTTAGGATCTTATTTTATTGGGTTGGTTTAATCTTGATTTTATTTGGTTAAAAGATCTTGTTTGATCAAGTTAAAATAGGAGTCCTAGTATGACTAGGACTCCCTATCACTTGCCTCACTTAATCCTCATGCCCTATACCCTTTTTGTTTTATTTCTTACATGAAAATTTTTCACTCCCATAGCTTCTTATGGCCTCTTTCTCTCCTTCTTTTCTCATAAGGCAATTTGTTGGAAGACCAAGTCAAAAGAGGAGTTAGTTTTGTTAGGATTCTATGAGATAGAATCCTTATTGACCAAAACACCTTTCCTTGAGTGCCACCCCCTCTTTTAATTAATTCTTCTCTTATTCCATGAAAATAATCTTTCCTTTTTGTGTGCGCTTCCTTGCTGGTCCATGCCAATAATTGTGGAGGAGGCGCCCAAGAGCTGGGCGCCCCAACAACTTCCCATGTTTGGACCTTCCTAGTTTAGGATTTTGATCTAACTTGAACTCTTCTTTTTCTCTATTTATTGGATGAATTTTATTCTAATTCTTTTACAAAATATAGAAATTTAGGAGAAGTTTGGGGTGTGCAAAAATTAGAGAAAGAGGGTGTTAGATATATGTGCCCTAGAAGCCAGAATTGGCTGACACTTGTAATACACTTCTAGGGGCAAAATTATAATTTTGACTAAAATCAATAAATGGGTTATTTTCTATCACATATGTGTATTTAGTGTCTATGATACATTCTTTGAGTTAATGGTAATGATAATTCATATTTTCAAGAGTTGAAAATTTAAGACATGAATAATCATTATTAACTCATAAATTGCTCCGGACCATAGGATCATCACGAGGATGGTGATTGATCTGAAAGGTTGGTGTACAATCGCTTCTCTTTAGTAGATGAGTCTTGAGTCTACGGTGTGGAGACACCGGAGCGAGAGTACAGTACTCCTTAGAGAACGAGGGCACTGAGCGTGACCACCTCGTAGTCATAGGGAGTCTACTTCTTGTCAATGACTGACTCGATGCTGCAGTAGTGTGTCTGGTTCTTTGACCTGAGATGCATCGGCAGTTCACCTTGAGGGTGTTATAGTTTGACTACACCATTACTCGGTCTCCTAGCCATATGGAACCCTGAGGTGTATGTTGGCTATGACATGTTCATTGTAGGAACTGGATTGCATCAAGATGGAATCTATCTACCTCGGTGGTAGAGGAGTAGCCCTATGATGATCATGAGAATCAAGTCCAAAAATCCATGGCTATGGTAGAGTGAAATAATAGAAAGAGTTTCTATTAGATTTTCACATTGGACTCGAATCGAATGATTACATCATATGACAGAGACTAGGGTTGACGAGTTCACCTTAACCCTAATCTGATCGGGGCTCAAGATAGAAGAACTGAATCACATAGGTAGCTGCACCAAGAGGTTCGCATTCAGCTCTGATGGGTTGCCACCATATACTGCTAGGTGTCACTGGTGGATTTTGGGAGCAATTAGAATGATTTAGATGATCGATCATTCTAGCTATTCGAATCAGAAGAGTTCTGATCCATCGAAAGGAGTTTCGATGATGTCGATGATAGAGATCATGACATATCCCATTACCATATAGAACTGAACCTACGGGTCACACAAACAAGAGTTTGAATCTGATGATCATCAATTGAACTGATCTAGTTCAATTGAATCTGAATAAGATTCAATTAGGTTCAAGGAAATGTGCTAGCACTCGATTGAACCTAACGTTCTTCTTTTGCTATCATAAATAAGTTGTCCTGTCCGAGCCAAAGGAGTTTGTGCTCAAACAGAGGCCTTCATATGGTCTGACAGGAGGTTGTCCAAGTCAGAAAAGGTTGTCTTATTTGTAAGACACTACCTGCCATTTTTGGTCACCTGCCATTTCTTGTTCTTTGACTTTGGTCAAAAGTCTACCTTGACTGGTCAAACGTTGACCATTGACACTTTGACTTTTGATCACATGTCATGCACCTATTGGAGAGCTGGTGGGGGCCTGTCCTCCTACTAGAACCTGGCAAGGAGAAGGGTGCACGCCACCCTAGGTGTGTGCCCAAGTTGGAGGCGCCTAGGAGTCCTTGTTGGACAAGGACTCCATCTCCTTTTTGGATTCCAATTAGAGTTCTTCTAAGAACCAACTTTGACTGGTCTTAGGCACCCTCTAAGGAGGAATCCAGGGGTCTCTATTCCCACCAATCAGATTTAGATCTGATTTCATAAAGGGTTGTGATTGGTTGGGAGGAAGAGGAGTTGGATCACGCTTAGTCTATAAATAAGACCCTGCGCCCAACTCAGATTAAAAAAAAAAGAGATACAATTCATTTGAGAAACCCCACGCCCCAAGGCTGCCTCTCCCCTCCTTCTCCATGCCATAGTCTCTTCTCTCCTGCCTCCTCACGTCCAAAAGGAGTTTTGGACCTTGGGGTTGTGTGATTCAGATCAAAGAACGGTGATCAAAACAAGAAGGCTGCGCTGCTGCAAAGGACGACTGCTCATCTTCAAAAGAGTTTTGAAGATCCTCCAGATCAGATCCAGATCTAATTTTTGGAGGTGTGATAGAGAAGAAGAGGATCTCCAGATCCAACCTGAGTGGATACCGGTAGAGGCCAGGCGCTTGCGTGGCTAAGATCCAGAACCTTCCGCTGCAAACAGGATCATCAACAAGGTAATAGGATTACCCAGATCAGGTAAATTAAATTTGATTTAATTTATCTTTTAATTTTATTTTATTAAAATAATAAGAATTAGATCTAAAACATATCAAGATCTAATTGGAATCAAGAGAAAAATTTTTGAAATATATCTCTTGATCTGATCAGATCTGAACGAACTTGGACCGAAAAATCAGGATTTCCCTTCAACTGGTATCAGAGCCATGGTTCTAAATTGTTTAGATCTAATTTTAAATTTATTTTAATTAGAAAATAATTGATTTTAGATATCACATGAGATGTGATCAGATCTAAAATCAGAAAAAAAAAATTAAAATTAAATAATTTGGATCTAAGATTAGAAGATATGCATGACTAGTTCTAGAATAGAATAGTTCTATAGAATATTCTTGCATATTTTTGATTTAATCCGATTAAATCATGTTTTAGATTTTTTTATTTACTATTTTCTGATATTATAAGTGTTATAATAAAATCTAAAAAATAGCAAATAAAAATTATTTAATTTTTGAATATCATATGAGATATGATTGATGCATGTCTAGACTAGTTGTAGAATAGTTCTACATAATTATCTAGATTAGAATTTATTTTGATTAGATCAATTTAAATCTAATTTTTTAAATTATTATGAGATAATTTAGATCTAAAAATATGCATGATTTGATACATGAGATGTATGCAAAATATGCCATGATTAGATCTGCTTTATATATGAGATATATGATATAGATCTGACATTATTTTGTAGTATTGAATGTTCCTGATTAAGGCGTTCCTCTTGGCCGTCCGATCATAAGAATGAAGAAGGGTTTAAAGGCTCTCTCTTCCCATTCGATGGGGTGTTCTTATGATGTGTAGGGGTGCTGCGTGTTCGTCCTTAATCAGAAACCCAAAACTTACTTTCTGCAAAACCCTAGATCCTGAAATCCTAGGATTTATTGTGCATATTTTATTTATGAATCCTACTTAATTAAGAATTAAGTTTATGAGAATATTAATTAGGTCTAAAATTAAGAATTTTAGATCTAAGACATATTCATAATACTGGATTCGGGCTTGGGTTGCTCAATTAGGTCTAAGCGGTTGATCAAACAGAATCAAGAGTTGGTTAGATGGGATCAACAATGCTTAAATTGACCAACCTAATAGGATTAAGTCTGGGTCAAGATCGAGTCACGATCAAGCAAGACCTAATTAGGCTCAGAGGTTAGAGTCTGGATTGTAGGCTAACCCAATTAGTTCTGGCTCAACAATTTGGTGTCTAAGGTAAGTTTGGCATAGACGACCGACTGGTTTTTAATTGGAAGCTACTCGACCTGAATGCGTTCTTGTACGAGTTAATGGCATATTCCTTCCACCGGTCTCACTTACCTGGCCATATCTGTTGACACAGTTCTGATCTGAGGTGGTCAATAATCCGAGCTAACCCATGCCACTAGGTTAGTCATAATTGTTATGACTAAGCCAAGTCTAGTTTAATGAGACCTGAATCAATCCTCCCTAAGAAAAGATTAAGTCTGAGGTCTTCCACCATTGTAGATGTGCGAGCCCTTCCCGGGGTTGATTGTTCTCGGCTGGATACAGTGGCTCAGTTGCACCGGAAAGACGCAACACTATCCTATAGGCATTGGATGCTATGGGCTGGAGGATGAGTTGAGCTCAATATTCTGGATACGGTGAGAGACTCAATTAGAAACCTAGTCTATGCAAATGGTGGGTCTGACTTAACTAAGGACTGGATCAATATTTCGGATACGGTGAGATTCATGAATTAGAGACCAAGTTTGGGTGCACCATGATTTAGAGAATCATTGAATAAGAGTTGTTCACTTCATTGGCTAACCATCATCAATAACTATTAGGTGAGGTGATGAGTAAGTTGGTGAGACCGCACCACCCACTAGAAATCATTAATCGTGGAAATTTTTGCATCTCTACAGAGGAAGTGTAGGGATCCGAGAAAATAGTGGGAGCAAATTTGTTTAAAAATAAAATCCCTAAATAAATTGGTCAAGTCAAAATTACAGTATCTAACTAGAATCTTTGACTCTCTACAGAAATATGTCTGCATTCAACCCATTGGCACGTATCCTAGACACACATAGACTGACCGGACCCAATTATAAAGATTGGCTCAGGAACTACAAAATTATTTTGGGTTTCGAGAAGTTAACCCATGTTTTGGATCAGGACCCTCCCACATTACCAGCCCGTCCATCTGTTGAATAGAGAGCGTCTCTGAAAAAATGGATTGACGAAGATAATAAGGCCAGATATTTCATGTTGGGCTCGATGTCTGATGAGCTCAGTTGCCAAATGAGGATATCGGACTCCTCGCCAATGTTGGCTCACCTGCAGGAGATTTTGGTGAACAGAGTTGCGCAGCCAAATATCAAATCACGAAATGAACTTTTTAAGGCTAAGATACGTGATGGGCAGTCAGTCCAAGATCACTGTCTGATAATGATCAAGGACATGGAAGAGCTTGAGAAGCTCGGTGTGAAGTTGGACTTGGACCTGCAGAACGATATCATTTTGCAATCCTTGACTGATGCATATGGACAATTCATCATGAATTACCACATGCATAAACTTCAGAATTCCTTGGTCGAGTTAATGAATATGCTGGTTACCGCTGAGCTTTCTATGAAAGGTTCTAAAGGCTCAGTTCTTGTTTTGGAATGGACTTCTTCAAAAGAAAGTCTTATGGAAAGAAAAAGAAGTCTATGAAAAAGCAAAAGATGGAAGGATCAAAGAAGAAGAAGGCAGAATCGAAGAAAAAGGCCGATGGCAAAGGAAAGTATTTCCATTGCAACAGCGATAGCCATTGGAAGCGGAACTATCCTACTTACCTGGCCACCCCGAAGAACAAGAAGGAAGGTCCTTCTAGAGGTATGCTCGTTATTGAGTCTAAACTTACGGTTTTTTCTGCATCCAGTTGGGTGCTTGACTCTGGTTCTAGTGCTCATCTATGCACTTCTATGCAGGGTCTTGAGGATAGCAGGAGGCTGAGGGATGGAGACATGATCCTACGCATTGGTAATGGAGCAAGAGTTGCTGTAGTAGCCGTGGGAACATACCCTCTTCGATTACCATCTGGTTTAGACTTAGTTTTGCAAGACTGTTATTTTGTGCCTGCAGCCAGTAGGAATTTGATTTCTATTTCATGCTTAGCACAAGAAGGTTATGTGATCACCTCTTTAAGGACCATTGTAACATTCTTTATGAAAGAAATAAAAATTGCAAATGGTTTTTCTTATTAATGGTTTTATCAGCTAACATATTGATGTACCTGTTCTAACGATCGAGCAAAACGTGAATGCCAAACGTCCTAGGGATAGTCCAAATGACAGATATCTATGGCACTTGAGATTAGGTCATATAGCAGAAGATAGGATCAACAAATTGGAGAAAAATGGACTATTGAGTCCATTGACTTCCGAGTCATATCCAACTTGTGAATCTTATCTTCAGGCAAAATGACTAAACTCCCTTTTGTTGGACATGGGGAGAGGGCCACAGATCTCCTTGCCCTAGTACATACTGATGTGTGCGGCCCATTTGATGTGCCGGCTAGAGGCAATTTTGTCTACTTCATTACCTTTACCGATGATCTGTCTAGGTATGGGTATGTGTATCTTATGAGACACAAGTCTGAAGCCTTTGAAAAGTTCAAAGAATTCAGACATGAAGCAGAAAAACAAACAGGAAAACCCATCAAGGTTCTTCGATCAGATCGAGGAGGTGAATACCTTAGCAGGGAATTCCTAGACTATCTCAAGGATAATGGCATAGTCTCTCAATGGACTCCAACCAGAATACCTCAACTCAATGGGATTTCAGAACGGAGAAATCGGACTCTATTAGATATGGTTCGATCCATGATGAGCTTCATAAACCTTCCTGATTTTCTTTGGAGACACTCATTGTTAACTTCAATCTATCTACTGAATAGGGTTTCCTCTAAAATCGTTCCTACCACACCGTATGAGATATGGCATGGTAAGAAACCAAGTCTGAGTCATCTCAGAATTTGGGGTTGTCCGGCTCATGTCAAAAGACAACAAGCGTACAAGTTAGAGTTTAGGTCCTTCAGAGCTCGATTCATAGGATATCCTAAAGAGTCATTAGGATACTATTTCTACATTCCAGAAGACCATAATGTGATTGTGAGTCGACATGCCATATTTCTTGAAAAATAGTTTATTCAAGAGAGCGGCATTGGAAAATAGATCAAGCTTGATGAGAAAGTCTCACAATCAGCAAAACGAGCTACAGGACCAGTGGAATCAAATCAGGTTGAGCCAATAAGAACACTACCTCCTCACCTCGTAGATCGGAAAGAGTTTCCATCCTCCTGAAAAATATTTAGGTATTATTTCAGAGGATGTAGAGAGAAATGTTCCTCGTAGGTAATGGTGCTCATGGAGATGATCCCAAAACCTACAACGAGGCGATATCAGATATTGACTCCGAGAAATGGCTAGAGGCAATGCAGTCAGAAATTGACTCGATGCACTCAAACCAAGTCTGGACCTTGGTAGATCCACCAGAAGGTATAGTACCTATTAGAGGTAAATGGATCTTCAAGAGAAAGATTGGTGCAGATGGGAATGTGGAGACATTCAAGGCTAGATTGGTTGCAAAAGGTTATAGTCAACGCGAAGGCATAGACTATCAGGATACCTTTTCCCCAGTAGCTATGCTAAAATCCATCCGCACATTGCTTGCTGTTGCAGCCTATTTTGATTACGAAATATGGCAAATGGACGTGAAAACGGCGTTCTTGAATGGATATCTTGAGGAAGATATCTATATGGAACAGCCGCTAGGTTTCACATCCAGTGATGCTGATCACAAGGTTTGCAAGCTGCAAAGGTCCATATATGGACTTAAGCAAGCATCTCGGAGCTGGAACACCGTTTCAATGATGTGATCAAAATTTTGGTTTATTCAAAAATGAAGAGGACATGTGTTTTCAAAAGGGTCAGTGGGAGCGCTGTTGTCTTCCTCATATTGTACGTGGATGACATCCTCCTTATTGGGAATGATATTCCCATGCTGACTTCAGTCAAGGTGTGGTTGTCCAAGGAATTCTCCATGAAAGACCTAGGTGAAGCATCCTTTATTCTAGGAATTAAGGTCTATAGGATAGACCGAATAGGATGCTAGGACTTTCACAGAAGATGTACATAGAGAAAGTACTAAAGAGGTTTAGTATGGAAAACTCTAAGAGGGATTAATACCCTTCAGACATGGTATTCATCTTTTCAAGAAGATGTCCCCAGCACACCTGAGGAAATAGAAACGCATGAGCAAGATCCCTTATGCTTCTACAATAGGGAGCCTCATGTATGCCATGCTATGTACACGACCTGATATAGCCCATGCTGTGAGTGTCACAAGCAGATATTAGTCAAATCCAGATGAAGAACATTGGACTTCTGTGAAATGTATCCTTAAGTACTTGAGAAGAACTAAGGATATGATGCTGGTCTTTGGTAACGGAGAACTCCTGGTCCAGGGATACACAGACTCGGACTTCATGTCCGATATAGATGATCGAAAGTCGACATCTGGGAGTCTGTTTGTTTGCAATGATGGAGCTATCAGCTGGAAGAGTTCCAAGCAAACGGTGATAGCAGATTCCACCATGGAAGTAGAATATATCGCTGCATCAGAAGCTGTGAAGGAAGCATTCTGGTACAAGAAGTTTGCTGCAGAAATTGAAGTAATGCCATCAGATGCCATTCCTCTATACTGCGACAACAATGGCACCGTAGCCCTTGCTAAGGAGCCGAGGTCTCACCAAAAATCCAAGCATATTGAGCGGCGATACCATCTCATCCGTGATTACCTCGAGAAGGGTTACGTCGAGGTCAAGAGAGTCAACTCCGCAGATAATGTGACAGACCCACTTACAAAGCCGTTAGGCCAGCAGAAGATCGAAACCCACCTTGAGAAGATGGGACTTAGACTTGTAGCCAATTGGCCTTAGGACAAGTGGGAGATTGTTAGATATATGTGCCCTAGAAGCCAGAATTGGCTGACACTTGTAATACACTTCTAGGGGCAAAATTATAATTTTGACTAAAATCAATAATGGGGTTATTTTCTATCACATATGTGTATTTAGTGTCTGTGATACATCCTTTGAGTTAATGGTAATGATAATTCATATTTTCAAGAGTTGAAAATTTAAGACATGAATAATCATTATTAACTCATAAATTGCTCCGGACCATAGGATCATCACGAGGATGGTGATTGATTCGGAAGGTTGGTGTACAATCGCTTTTCTTTAGTAGATGAGTCTTGAGTCTACGGTGTGGAGACACCGGAGCGAGAGTACAGGAACTCGTTAGAGAACGAGGGCACTGAGCGTGACCATCTCGAGTAGTCATTAGGGAGTCTATCTTCTCGTCAATGACTGACTCGATGCTGCAGTAGTGTGTCTGGTTCTTTGACCTAAGATGCATTGGCAGTTCACCTTGAGGGTGTTATAGTTTGACTACACCATTACTCGGTCTCCTAGCCATATGGAACCCTGAGGTGTATGTTGGCTATGACATGTTCATTGTAGAACTGGATTGCATCAAGATGGAATCTATCTTACCTCGTGTTAGAGGAGTAGCCCTATGATGATCATAAGAATCAAGTCCAGAAATCCATGGCCATGGTAGAGTGAAATAATAGAAAGAGTTTCTATTTAGATTTTCACATTGGACTCGAATCGAATGATTACATCATATGACAGAGACTAGAGTTTGACGAGTTCACCTTAACCCTAATCTGATCGGGGCTTAAGATAGAAGAACTGAATCACATAGGTAGCTGCACCAAGAGGTTCGCATTCAGCTCTGATGGGTTGCCACCATATACTGCTAGGTGTCACTGGTGGATTTTGGGAGCAATTAGAATGATTTAGATGATCGATCATTCTAGCTGTTTGAATCAGAAGAGTTCTGATCCATCGAAAGGAGTTTCGATGATGTCGATGATAGAGATCATGACATATCCCATTACCATACAGAACTGAACCTAACTGGGTCATACAAATAAGGGTTTGAATCTGGTGATCATCAATTGAATTGATCTAGTTCAATGATCTGAATAAGATTCAATTAGGTCAAGGAAATCGTGCTAGCACTCGATTGAACCTAACGTTCTTCTTTTGCTATCATAAAATAAGTTGTCCTATCTGAGCCAAAGGAGTTTGTGCTCAAACAGAGGCCTTCATATGGTCTGACAGGAGGTTGTCCAAGTCAGAAAAGGTTGTCTTATTTGTAAGACACTACCTACCATTTTTGGTCACCTGCCATTTCTTGTTCTTTGACTTTGGTCAAAAGTCTACCTTTGACTGGTCAAACGTTGACCATTGACACTTTGACTTTTGACCACATGTCATGCACCTATTGGAGAGCTGGTGGGGGCCTGTCCTCCTACTAGAACCTGGCAAGGAGAAGGGCGCACGCCACCCTAGGCGTGTGCCCAAGTTGGAGGCGCCTAGGAGTCCTTGTTGGGCAAGGACTCCATCTCCTTTTTGGATTCCAATTAGAGTTCTTCTAAGAACCAACTTTGACTGGTCTTAGGCACCCTCTAAGGAGGAATCCAGGGGTCTCTATTCCCACCAATCAGATTTAGATCTGATTTCACAAAGGGTTGTGATTGGTTGGGAGGAAGAGGAGTTGGATCACGCTTAGTCTATAAATAAGACCCTCCGCCCAACTCAGATTAAAAAAAAAAGAGATACAATTCATTTGAGAAACCCCACACCCCAAGGCTGCCTCTCCCCTCCTTCTCCATGCCATAGTCTCTTCTCTCCTTGCTCTCCACATCCAAAAGGAGTTTTGGACCTTGGTTGGTGCGATTCAGATCAAAGAAAGGCGATCAAAAATAAGAAGGCTGCGCTGCTGCAAAAGACGACTGCTCATCTTCAAAAGAGTTTTGAAGATCCTTCAGATCAGATCCAGATCTAATTTTTGGAGGTGTGATAGAGAAGAAGAGGATCTCCAGATCCAACCCGAGTGGATACTGGTATAGGCCAGGCACTTGCGTGGCTAAGATCCAGAACCTTCCGCTGCAAACAGGATCATCAATAGGGTAATAGGATTACCCAGATCAGGTAAATTAAATTTGATTTAATTTATCTTTTAATTTTATTTTATTAAAATAATAAGAATCAGATCTAAAACGTATCAAGATCTGATTGGGATCAAGAGAAAATTTTTTGAAATATATCTCTTGATCTGATCAGATCTGAACGAACCTGGATCGGGAAATCAGGATTTTCCTTTAGAGGGTTCTTGGGCGTGGGAGTTCCATAGGCACCAAACTAGGTGTCTAGGTGAGAGAAAAGAGAAGAAGAAGAGGATCTTCTTCTAGGGCTATTTTATTTTCAATATCTCCTCTTTTTTTTAAATTTTTCTAAGAGAGTTTCAAATCAGTAAACTCTCATCTTCCTTTTCATATTTTGAAGAGTCCAAATTTTGAAGAAGGGAGCATCGGATCGATCATTGAAGAAGGATTAGCACAGTACTAGCATGTTGTATTGATTTTCTGCATCGAACTTCAGATCAGAGATCGTAGGCTCGTGTAGACAACTCCTAGAGGTCGGATGCATGTGCGGCTCATGACATCATCCTCGAGCCTGGATCAGTAAGTTAGAACATCTAACTTGCTCAGGTAATAGATATGATCTATAAACTTCATACCTGCATTTGATGTAGTGTAGATCTATGTTGATTTGATCAATCTTTTACTTTCTTATTTGATTTTAATTTTTGATTTAATATCGTGCCTTGGTCATGTAATAGATATGTGATTTAGATATTTAAATATTTATTTAAATAAATATTTAATTTATTTAAGTCTTCCACTGTAAGATCTTGAAAAAGTTTTCAAGATCTATCTGTAAAATCCTAGATTTAGTTCCTTCAGCTAGAGAAAGGGCCTTTTCTGAGTCTTGTTCTAAAAGAAGTGCCCAATCGATCTCACCTGCCCTCTTTCTCCTTTTGATTTCTCGAATTTGCTTTTGCTTAATCTCTTCTTGCTTCAAAAAATGCCTCCAAGGAAGACGACCATCAGACGGTCTACCGCCTCCACCAGATCCGAGCCAGATTCGCCTATTCTGGCTTCATCATCCACTCTCTAACCTCCTCCACCGATGGCCATGGTGGATCTAGAGCAGTTCAACTTGCTGATACAGCAGGTTCGGAGCCTCATCGAGATGGTGCAGGTCATGCAGTACCCCCTGACGGTGATCCGACTGAAAAACCCCCAGCCGGGGCTCCAGGAACTGGCGCCAAGAAGGGAATCCTGGGTTAGTAGACCCGTCATCTCCTAGAAGGGGAAGCAGAGAGCAGAAAGTCCCTATTTCGATCATGACTCTTCTCTAGAGGAAACTTTCCTCTTTTATTGGTGGCGATCTTCTGAGATCCATGGTCGAGATGACAATCTCGACTAAAAACTTTAAGACATGAGCCGACGGATTAAGGAGCTCTGCCATGCCACTCCAGTTCACCATGATGATATCTGCACCAATTCTCATTTCTCTATCAAAATCATATAGGAGTCCATCTCGTCGATCTTCAAGCTCCCCCAGTTCGAGACCTACGATGGGACTTTTGATCCGATCGACCATCTAGAGGGTTTTTCGGATGATGATGCTGCTTCATGGCATGTTAGACGCCATCTTGTACCGGACTTTTTCATCTATCCTAAAGGAAGCAGTAAGAAATTGATACTCGAGCCTTAAGTCGGGTACGATCTTCTTCTTCAATCAAAATTATCATCAGTTTGCGGCTCATTTCATAAGCAATCGGTGCCTGAGACGAGGTTTGAATTTTCTCATCAACATAAAGCGGAAGGATGGAGAGTCAATCCGAGCTTATGTTAGCTATTTTAATGCTGCTATATTAGAGATCTAGAATCTAAACCAGTTTGTGGCTATGGCCGCACTAAAGGACAACCTCTAGAAAAATGACCTTCTATCCTTCTTGGAAAGAAAATACCCCAATGATTTTGCTGATATGCTGGCCCAAGCCGAAGGTTATGCTCGGGCAGAAAAAGCCTTCAAATTGAAGGATAATGAGGCCATAAGAGAGCGGCAAGCAAGTGAACCCAACCAACTCACGCCTGAAAGAAAGCTAAGTGAAGCTCGATTGCACTCCGAAACTCCTCCTCCTGAGTGCAGATGAGCCAGAACTCCTTCTCGAGCTCGTCGACAAGGAAGTCCGAATCAGAGGATCCAGTAGAACTCCCCTCCTAGAAGATTCAACAATTATGCCCCCTTGAATGCCTCCAAGACTCAAGTGCTAATAGAGATAAGGGAGCAGCTGGCCGAGCCTGAGAAGATGCGGACTCATCCAGCCAAATGTAATCCCAACAAGTACTATCTTTACCATCGTGACCATGGTCACGATACTGAAGAATGCATCTAGCTTCAGGATGAGATTGAAGCACTAATTAGGAGAGGTCGGCTGGATCGATTCATTAGGCATCGGCCAGAAAGGAGAGAAGATCATTCGAGAGCTCCTCCACCACCTGAGCCACCTCTGTGGAACGAGCTCCAAGAAGATCAGCTTCCTCTCGGTGTCATCAACACTATTGCTGGGGGACACTAGCATATCGATCGAGCTAATGAAGAAGCAGCAAATTAAGGAGCGCATCATCTTCACCGAAGAAGACGCCGAGGGAGTTCAGCTTCCACATAATGATGCGGTTGTAGTAACTTTAAATATTGCTGATTACAATGTACGCTGTATTTTAATTGATAATGAAAGCTCTGCTGATATCTTATTTTATGATGCTTTTTCTAAAATATCCATATCTGACGATAGGATGGGCCCAATGAATTTCTCATTAGTAGGATTCATGGGAGATGCTGTACCGGTGGAAGGGATAATAACTTGCTTGTGGTGGTCCGTCGATACCCGAAGCAATCTATGGCACGAGTTGATTTTTTGGTAGTCAAAGCCCCTTCTGCCTATAATGCGATCCTTGGCCGATCTGGTTTGAATGCACTTTGGACTGTAGTTTTTACTTACTATTTAAAGATGAAGTTCCCAACGAGGCATGGAGTCGGAGAGATCAAAGGAGATCAGGCGCTAGCTTGGCACTGCTATAATATTGCTTTATAGGGAGGAAGACAAGCAGACCTTTGTGCAGTAGACGGACTTGATGCCCGTGATGATCTATCTGAAGAAAGAGGAGAACCCATCGATGATCTCATGGAGATTCCTCTGAATGATGGAAACGAAAAACATATAGTAAAGATCGGCTCGAGCCTAAGAGGAGAAGTTAGAAAGCAGCTCATCACCTTCTTGCAAAAGAACTCTGATGTCTTCGCTTGGGTGCTTGCAGACATGCCCGAAATCGATGCAGAAATTATGGAGCACTGCCTGGGCGTAGACATTAAGCGATGACCAATGAAGCAGAAGAAATGTAGCTTTGCACCAGAAAGATAGAAGGTAATAATGGATGAAGTCAACAAACTCGAAAAGACAGGATTTATTTGAGAAATGCTTTATTCCGACTAGATCGCAAATGTTATCCTGATTAAAAAGGCAAATGGCAAGTGGAGGATGTGCATAGACTTCATAGATTTAAATACGGTCTGCCCAAAAGATAGCTATCTACTGTCTAGAATCGACCAACTGGTGGATGCAACTTCAGACCATGAGCTCCTCACCTTCATAGATGCCTTTTCTGGTTATAATTAAATCCAAATTGCACCAGAGGATGAGAAAAAAACTACTTTTATTACTAACTGTGGTCTTTATTATTATAGGATCATGTCGTTCGGGCTTAAAAATGCAGGTGTGACATACCAGTGCCTAGTCAACAAAATCTTCAAGAAGCAGATTAGCCGCAACATGAAAATCTATGTGGATGACATGTTGGTCAAAGGCTGATCTTCACCAAACCATATCACCAATCTTGAAGAAATTTTTGGCATCCTCCAAAAGTACAAGATGAAGCTGAATCCTATGAAATACACTTTCGAAGTAACCTTCGAAAAGTTCTTAGGATTCATGGTGTCAAGTTGTGGCATTGAGGCCAACCCAAAGAAGATCAAAGCCATTCAGGAAATGACTGCCCCAAAAATAATAAAAGAAGTCCAATGCCTCACAGGCAAGGTAGCAGCTCTGAATCACTTCGTATCAAGGTTGGCGGAGCACTGCATGTCCTTCTTCCAAGTACTCAAGTAGCCTAAAAACTTTAGCTGGACCTTCGACTGTCTACAAGCCCTTGAACAACTGAAAAATTACCTCAGCTCACCCCTACTACTCGCCAAACCTGAACCTAGGGAAGCATTATTTCTGTATCTCTCCGTATCTCCTGTAGCTATTGGAGTCGTACTGGTTAGAGAGAAAGTAAAAATTTAAAAGCCGATCTACTACACAAGCAGAGTCCTGAGGGATGCGAAAATGAGGTACACCAAATTAGAAAAACTAACCTATGTCTTATTGATTATAGCTAGGAAGCTCCGACATTATTTTTAGGGACATACTATTACTCTCTTTACTGACCAACCCATCAAGGTAGTTCTTCATCGATCTGATACCTTGAGCAGGGTAGCAAAGTGGGCGATTGAGTTAATCAAATTTGACATCCACTTTCAGCCTCGGCCATCCATTAAAGCTCAAATACTAGCCAATTTTATAGTAGAACGTACTATTCTAGAGGAGACCGAACCTGAGCGTCAAGAAGCCTTCATCCCTAGCTTCTCAAAAGAAAAAGCCGATCTTCCTGAAGACTTTTGGATACTATATGTGGATGGTTCATCCAGTGCTTCTAGGATAGGTGCGGGCTTAATTCTCATAAATTCGGAAGGAATTGTAGCGGGGTACGTGTTGCTCTTTGACTTTTCCACCCCTAACAATAGAGTAGAATATGAAGCCCTACTTGCAGGACTGAGGATAGCCAAGAAGCTGGGAGTGCAATATTTGAAGGCATACAGTGACTCATAGTTGGTAGTGGGATAGGTTAATAGCTTCTTTGAAGCCTGGGAGGAGAGCATAAAAAAATACTTGAAAAAAGTGAAAAGGTTAAGTTCGGCCTTTGATGACTTCGGCGTTCAACAGATTCTAAGAATGAAAAATATCAGAGCTGACCTTCTCTCGAAACTGGCCACCTTAGCCCCGAAGGAGCTACAAAAAAAGTCCTTTTTGAGGTCCTACAACGCCTAAGTTCGGAAGAGCACCAGGCGATAATACAAGTTGATTATGAGCCCAGCTGGATCAACCCGTTAATAGCATATCTCAAGGAAGGGACTCTCCCTAGAGATCACAAAGAAGCTTGAAAGTTAAGAAATCAAGCTTTCCACTACAATCTGCATGAAGGCAAGCTGTATAAGAGGTCGTACTCTTTGCCACTCCTCAAGTATCTCCGACCTTCAGAAGCTAGTTATGTCTTGAGGAAAGTTCATGAGAAAATTTACAAAAATCATCTGGGAGCGAGATACCTATCATACAATTTGCTCTGCCAGGGATACTACTGGTCGATGATGCATAAGGATGCGGTGGATTATGTGAGAAGGTATGATAGTTGTCAAAGAAATGCTAATATCCAGAGATAGTCGGCTTCACAGCTCACACCGCTAAGTGCCCTCTTTCTATTTGCATAATGGAGGATGGATATACTCGGACCTTTTTTCATGGCATCTGGACAGCAAAAGTTTCTATTGGTGGTAGTAGATTACTTCACTAAGTAGGTCAAGGCAGAACCTTTAGCAAAAACCACTAAAGCTAAAGTGTAGGACTTCATCTGAAAGTTGATTATTTGCAGGTTGGTCTGCCTCGAATGCTAATCATCGATAATGGATGTCAGTTTGCAGGTGCGAAGTCTGCTGAGTTTTGTGAAGACCTGAATATATCTCACCACTTCACATCAGTGGCTCATCCGTAGGTGAATGGTGAGGTGGAGGTGACTAATAAGACCTTGCTTCAAGGGATAAAAGCTAGGTTGGGAGAGCAAAGTGGGCCTGGGTGGATGAACTCTATCATGTGCTCTAGGCTTATCGAACCATCCAAAGATCACCCACTGGAGAAACATCTTTTGTGCTGGCCTTCAGAATAGAGGCACTTATCCTGGTCAAACTTGAACTCCCCTCAACACGAGTAGAGACCTTCAATGAACAAGACAACTTGTGGGACCTCTAAGCTAATCTTGATATGTTGGAAGAGAAAAGAGAGAAAGCTTAGATTCGAATGATAGCTTACAGGCAGAGGGTAGCTCACTACTATAATTCGAAGGTCATAAGCAAAATCTTTAGAATAGGAGATCTCGTACTTTGACAAGCGGACGTTTCACAGTCTTAGAATCAAGAAAAGCTTGCCTCGAACTGGGAAGGCCCTTACAAGGTAGTGAAAATCGTCCGATCATGAACATATTATTTGAAGAAGCTCGGAGGATCAATGCTTTCGTAGTCTTGAAATTTGAAAAACCTACGAATGTACTACCAGTAATTCAAACCCTAATAAAATCTTATTATTTTGATAATTTTATTTTCTTTTTACCATGAAATCATGTGATGACAGGAAATGATCTGACCGAACTTTGTTAATAAACTGAGTAGAAGACTTCTAGTTATTTAAAACAGGAGGAGGGGAGAGACCCTTTCCATAGTCCTTTTATATCCCAATACCTTAGTTAGGAATAGGAGGAGGACCTCATCCTAACAAAGAAAAGCCAACCCCATCAGGAATAGGAGGAGAACCTCATCCTGATAGGAGAATAGAAAAGATCAACCATATCAGGAACAGAAGAAAGACCTATTGGTAATGTGTCCTAAAGCCAATCATCAGTCTATTGATGGTTGGACCATGTATTTGTAATTGTATATGAATTATAAATTAATAAAAGTTATTTTGGCATTTTTCATCATAAATTTTGTTGTCTTCTAATGAACTTCTGTGTTGTGATGAAGTCCTTAGGACTATCTAGATTCGGCAAAGGAGAATTTATCATTTAGTCCTTAAATAGTTCATGACCAAATGATACGTTGTTACTTAGGATGACAATATTTATCAAGTATAGATCATTGTGTGCCATATAGGTTGGTTGTTCTCATAACCAAGGAGTATTGAGATATTGATACGGCATGTAAGTGAGATGTATGGATACATCTGCACTGAACATGACCAACTCCGAGGCCTTTCTTCTGTCAAGATTAGCTTCGATAGAATATGGGTATAAATGTCCCTCCGATCTGAGATCACCACGGTGACTTTCATGCAACTTACTATGTTTTGATGATGGACTATCTAAATTTCTAATTCAGTGATGAAAGATTTTTGGACATAGTCAAGTACTTATGGAGTCGGTGCGTGTATCAAGATGGGATTGACCACTCCTAATTTTAGGTGTTGTGTTCAATTGTATTTCAATTTAGCAAAACCTTGGTCAGGATAGTCTTAGTGAGGAGTTATGAGACTAATTGCTTTGAGATATGACATGGATATATTTTCTAGGGTTGACAATCTAACCCTGAGTCATCTATTACATAGAGGTTATAGGATGAATTATACGGTAACCATATTCACGTAGGTTTTGAATGTTGCGATTACGATTATTCGACCTATCCGAATATCGGGTATCATTACTAGATGGTCACTTTGAATAGTTTAGAAATTAGTTTTTATGCTACTGACTTAGGTTCGGACCTACAGGGTCACACACATTAGGAGTTTTTATCTGATCTGATGGCTGATCAAGAGTTTTATTAGTCTGAGACTCTGTGGTCAAGAGTCCCACTAGACTAGGACTTTGTGCCAAGAGTCCTACTAGACTGGGACTCTGAGTCTGACTTATCTGGGACTCTCTGATCAAGATTCCCATTGGTCTAGGACTCTATGGTCAAAGAGTCCCACTGGATTGGGACTCTGTGACAAAGAATCCTACTGAACTGAGATTTTGAGTCCTACTTGTCTGGGACTCTCTGATCATGAGTTTTGATAATTTAGGATACTATGGTCAAGAGTCCTACTAGACTGAGACTCTATAATCAGGAGTCCTACTAGATTAGGACTCTGAGTCCTACTCGTCTGGAACTCTCTGATCATGAGTCCTGATAATCTAGTATAGTATGGTCAAGAGTTCCACTGGGCTGGGACTCTATGACCAAGAGTTCTACTGGACTAGGACTCTGAGTCCTACTTATCTAAGACTCTTTGATCAAGAGTTTCACTAGTCTGGGACTCTATGATCGTGAGTTCGATTCATTTGGGATACTGGGTTCAAGAGTCCAACTGATTTAGGACTTTTCAAGAGTTTCATGTTGATAGGACTCTATTGCCTAGTAACTCATTCGATTTGGACTCAAATATTTTTTAGAGGATTAATTAGCAATTTGATTATTGATTAGCTTAATTTGATTGAGTGATGAGGATTTGATTAAGTCCGATTGAATTTGATTTGATTGGATTTAATCCGATTAGGTCATGAGATGACCTAATCGCTATGGGAGTTTTGACCCTGATTTGATCAGGATGTAGATCTAATTAATTTTTAATTTGATTAAACTTTTATTGGATAGGGTAAGCCTAATTTGGTTAGATTTAACTTGATTTAATTAGATCTAGATTAATTGGTTTGGTTGAAACCAATTAGGACCAAGTCAAATAAAGTTTGAATTCAAATTCTCCCATGCGCCCACCATTTTTGACTTTTCCACTCTATTTGTCGAACATTTTTTGAGAAATAAAAATTTGCACATAGAATGAGAATCCTTCTATGTGTTAAATACCAAGGAGGGGAGGGAGGGGGTGTTGGATAAGGATAAGAGGCTCATTTGATTTTTGAAATCAAGTGAGTGGTTAAAACCTCTCAACCACTCGACCCTTATCATTTTTCATGCAGTTTTCCCATAGTATTCATGTTAATAAATTTTGAGATTTTTTTTTCATGTAGAAGAAGGGGTTAGCATTACACGATAAAAATTTTAGAGTATTTGGGCATCAATTCTGGGCAAAAAGAATCTCGGAGTGAAGGTGAATAGGATCCTACAATACTTTCTTTTCCTTTATGCCTATCTTCTCTTATGATTTTTACCTCTAAGAATATCCTATTTTTAGATATGATCTAAATAGGGATTATAGATCCAAAAGTTATCTTTCCATAAAAACTTATTTCATAGAAAAACACCTCACAGAGAGGGCGTGATAGGATTTTTAGTGTGTCAAGGTTTTTGGGCCGAGTGAAATCCTAGATTTGGGAATCTGGATTCTGGTGGAGAGATCGAGTGCTGTGAGCATCAAATCACCATCAAATTTGAAACACATCTTCATCATCCTCCAATATTTATGTTTTAATTTTTTTAGAATATCTAAAAAACCAAAAGATATACGATCAATCGGATTGATCATGATCAGTCATCGAAGATCCCGATGAGGAGCTAGCACTCCAGTGGGGCTGATCGGGATCAGGAGCTCTGTGTGGACCAACCGTAGAGGTCGGACATGTGTATGGCTATGACATGATACCAGAGCATTATTTGATGGACTCAGATTATGGTGATCGACTATCCATAAAAAGGTATCGTATTTTGAACACGTAGATGTAGTAAATAGTTTATTACATAGTTTTATTTTCAGATCTATTGATCTATGCATGCATATTATATTTAGATCCTAATGTGTAGGATTAAATAATCTGATATGATCAGTAGATAATTAATTAGATTAATTATTTTCTACCGTATCATTATCATTTTTGAAATATTTTTCGAAAGTAGCAGGGCAAACCCTGCACCATTTTTCTTCAAATGGTATCAGGTCTAGGCTCTTTAAATATGATATACTTGCATATTTAGATTAATAATTTAAATTTAATTTAAATATTAATCTAATAATTAGAGTAATTAGATCTAAAAAATTAAAATCCAGATCGCATAGACTGTAGGTTGTCCTGCTGTAGGGTTTACACCCTACAGTGAAAAGGTTATCCTAGTATGTTGCTGATCTATATCGTTAATAATAAAACTACTAGATTTAATATAATATTTTTATGATTTAATTATATTAGATTTTAATCTAATTTATGAGCATAAATGCATAATTAGATAAAGTTTGATTCATGATTTTATGATTATGTAGTGTACATAGTTTCAGATTAAACCCTACAACTAGTATTGTTTGTGAATTGGGATGATTTAATTTTGAAATGAGTCAACTCAATTGGTGAATAATGCTAAGTTGTAAAGAATCTTTCAAAATTAAAAATATTTTCAAAATGCCGAACCCTAACCCTCAGCCCATAAACTTAATTAAAAATTAAGTATAATGATTTAGTATCTAGAATTGTGAATTAAGACTCTAAATCATTAATCATAAACTTATGGGTTATTGGGTTAGCTGAATTAGGTCCATAAATTGGGTTAGATCTAAGGTTAGTTAAAAAATAGACTAATTTAGAGTAATCGATCAAATCTAATTAAATATTAATTAGATTAGGTCAAGGACTCTATAGACTCAATTACAATAAGTTGTAGTTGGTCAAGTTCATGCCTTTAACAAGGACCAAATGGACTTGATTCAAGGCTACGCGGTCAAATCCAAAATTACTAGATTGGTCAAATTAAAACTAATAAACTGAATGGTGTCTAAGGTAAGTTTGGTAGTTTGACCAGTGGTTTTTAATTGGAAGCTACTCGCACTGATTCAGTCTTTGACGAGTTAATGGCATATCTCTTTCGCTGATCTTGCTTTCCTGACCATTCTGATGAGTTAGATTTGGGTTAGATTACTTGATGATTTGGACTCACCCATGTCTATTAGGTAAATCAGTCTGACTGATTTAGGTGCTCCTAATGCCAGCTTAGATTAGATTCTTTTCTAACTTGGTGAAGTCAGTGGAAGGATCGAAATTGGCTCGCTAAATTTTCTTAAATTGGTTAACTAAATCCTCTAAAATTATTAGGTTCTTAAAAATAAAATAGTTATATAGATAACTAAATTATAGCCTCCCATTAAGTTGAGTGATAATGGGTTCATTAGTATAACGATCATTGGAGGCGCAAAGGTCTGGTGATTATTGACTAATAAAATTATCATTCATAAAATGATAATTTGGTTATGTCTTTCTGATGGTGGTTAGGTTGGCCGACCAAAGTCGGACCTGATCATTTATTAGTTAGATAAGACCAAATATGGTCATGTTAATAGTTGGACCTAACCGAACCTTTTTCAGTGAAGGCCAAAGCCTACTGATTAGGTCTATGGGATAAAATCAATGTTACTAGAAGTTGTTTAGAGAAATAATTGATTTTGAATCTACCCATAGGTGCACATGGGTTGACCAACCAAAGTTGGGCTCATGTGTAGTCTATGTGGATTCTAGTACCCACTAAGAAATTAGAGTAATTTCTCGAATTGGAGGTAGAGGCTACCAATTCGTATAAAATAGTAAAAGAATCTTTAGACTGAAGTCCAAGTATTTAAGATTAATAATTCATATACTAATTAGGTTTGATTTTTTTTTTGTGCAGACATGGCTACTAACCTATCGCTCCGGTCATTGTTAGATCATGACAAATTAATGGGACCCAACTACGATAGCTGGTATCGTAAGTTGAAAATCATCTTGGAGCATGAGCGGATCCTTTATGTGGTAACACATTGAGCATCTAAGGAGCCAGCCTCGAACTCTAGGAAAGCTGTCTGAGATACTTATCTGAAGTGGCTCAATGATCACACCACCGTTCGATGTATAATGCTGACGGCATTGAATGATGAGTTCAGCCATAGGTTTGAAAACACCTAGCCATAGGAGATGCTTCAAATATTGAACGATTCTTTTGGCATGCCAGACGGCATTAAAAGGCATAAAACAAGTTGTGCCATTTTCAACGCTTGAATAAGGGATGGGGCCTCAGTCATCGATCATGTATTGTACATGATCTAGATGATTGAGCGCTTTAGCAAGTTGGGCTTTCCCCTACATGAGCAGCTCGATAAGGATGTGATCCTTAATTCTTTGCCCAAGTCCTTCCTCCCCTTCCTAACTTATTTTAAAATGACAAAATCTGTAGTGAACTACCATGGCTTGTTAGGGTTACTGCAGAATTTTGAGAAGGATCACCAACTCCACAAGGAGATGGTGAATGTAGTGGGAGGGTCTTCTTCTGGTTGTCGATCCTTTAAGAAAGAAAAGAAGAACAAGAAGAAGAAAAATAAGAAGGTGCGGTTGCATACTGGGATGATTGCGCAGAGTCAGACCAAGAAGCGCAAGCCCGACCAGAGCCAGGCAGAGTGCTTCTTCTGCAAGAAGCAGGGGCACTGGAAGAGGAATTGTCCTCTGTACATTGCCTCCCTGGACCATAACAGATCGAGGAAGAAGCAAGTGGTTGCTGGATAAGTTAATTATATGATAACAGCTTGCAATTTTTTCTTATTTGATTCTGCTGCTTAGGTATTAGATACCGAAAGTCCTTATCATATTTATAATTCTATGTAGGGCTTGCAGATCAGTCGAAGATTTGATCAAGGCGAGAGGTTCTTGAACGTTGGAGATGGAAGATAAGTTTCAATTCTAGCTTTAGGAATCATGAACCTTGTAATCAATTCAAATAAAGTTATTCTTAATGAATGTCATTATTGTCCAACTTTCTTATTGAATATCATTTCTGTAGGCCTTTTGGCCAAGAATGATTTTAAAATATCAATAAAAAAAATTTGTAATGTTATTTTGAATGGTGTTATAATTTTGATTGGATAATTGAATAACAAAATTTATTTACTTTCTATGCCTGTTAATATGGTTCAATCCTTCAGTAAATGCCCTAGAATTAGTGATGTGTCTGATGTCTACCTTTGGCACTATAGGCTAGGTCATATTAACAAGAATAAAATTAATAGGTTAGCTCAAGAAGGAATTTTTGATGTTAGTGATTGTGAGTCACTTCCGACCTATGAGTCCTATCTTCTTGGTAAGATGACCAAGTCATCTTTTACTGGAAAAGATGAACGAGCCACTGAACTCTTGAGTTTAGTACATTCAGATGTATGTGGACCCATGAGCTCAAGTGCTAAAGATGGATATTTCTACTTCATAACCTTCACAGACGACCTATCGAGGTATGGTTATGTCTATTTAATGAAGCATAAGTAGGAGTCATTTGAAATGTTCAAACTATTTTGAAATGAGATAGAAAAGCAAACTGGAAAGAGTATTAAAACTCTTCGATCTGATCGAGGAGGTGATTAAAACTCTTCGATCTGATCGAGGAGGTGAGTACTTTTCTAATGAATTTCTGATATATCTTGAGGAGAATGAGATTCTCTCCCAATGGACCCCTCCTGGAGCACCACAACATAATGGTGTGTCTGAAAGAAGAAATCAAACCCTATTGGACATGGTCCGATCCATGATAGGGTTTGCTGGTTTATCGATCTTCCTATGGGGATATGCGCTCGAGTCAGCTTGTTATATTCTAAAAGGATTTTGAGTTAATCTATTAATAAAACACCATATAAAATATGGATAGGGCGTAAACCAATGCTTTCACACCTTAGGGTTTGGTGGTGTCCGACCTATGTCAAATGTTTGATGATAGACAAGCTTGGACCTAGGTCTGATAAGTGTAGTTTTATAGGTTACCCAAAAAAAATCAAAGGATACTACTTCTACCTTGCTAATGAGCAAAAAGTATTTGTCAGCCTTAAGGCAGTCTTTTTAGTAAAGAAGTTTCTTGGTGAAGGAACTAATGCCTTCAAGGTCAAACTTGATTAAGTACGATAGATGAAAAAATGGACACAAGTTGTTGAACCTGAGCTAGATCTGATTAGATCAGATCTAGAACCCATTGTAGAAGCATCCTTAAGGAGATCTAGTAGAGTACCACATCAACCGAATAGATACTATGATTTTTTGATCTGGGATGGGGATCCTATCGAACTCGATGAGAACGATTTGGATCCAATCACCTATATGGATGTAATGCAGAGATCTGACTCTAAGAAATGGCTTGAGGCCATGATATCCGAGATAGAATCCATGAAGGTCAATGATGTATGGACATTGGTTGACCCACCCGAAGGGATAAAATCCATAGGATGTAAGTGGGTCTTCAAAAGAAAAAGAGGCGCAGACGGAAAGGTGGAGACCTATAAAGCTCATCTGGTTGTCAAGGGGTATCATCAATGTTATGATATTGACTATGATTAGACGTTCTCTCCTGTGGCAATGCTTAAATCCATTCGGATAATGCTTGCCATAGCTGTCCATCTAGATTATGAAATCTGGTAGATGGATATGAAAATAACTTTTCAGAACGGAGAGCTGGATGAAGAGGTATATATGATACAACATGAAGGTTTCACGTTCATAGACGAGTCTAAGGTGTGTAAGCTTTAGAGGTCTATTTATGGACTAAAGCAGGCATCTCAAAGCTGGAACATACAATTTGATAGAACAATCAAAATGTATGGCTTCATTAAAAATGAAGAAGAGCCCTGCATATATAAATAGGCTAATGGTCCAGCAATAGCATTCCTAGTATTGTATGTGGATGACATTCTCTTAATCGGAAATGATGTCCCTGCATTAAAAGGAATAAAGATCTGACTATCATCATAGTTCTTCATGAAAGATCTGGAAGAAGCTTCCTACATTCTAGGGATGAAGATCTATAAAAATAGATCTGAAAGGTTGCTTGGATTGTCCTAGTCCACGTACATTGACATTGTGTTGAAACGGTTCAACATAAAAAATTTCAAGAAAGGCTATCTACCGATAGGCTATGGAATTTTTCTTTTAAAGAGGGATTGTCCAACAACACCTCTAGACAGAAAGCATATGAATAGAATACCATATGCTTTAGCAGTGGGTTCTATAATGTACGCCATGATATATACGCGATCAAATGTGGCATACTCACTAGGTGTAGTGAGTAGATACTAATCTAATCCAGGGGAGAATCATTGGAAGGTTGTAAAAACCATCCTGAAGTATTTAAAAAATACTAAGGACCAGTGGTTTGTATATGATGAATCGAACTTAAAACTTATGGGATTCATAGACTCCAATTTTCAGTCCAATCATGATGATAGCAAGAGTGTATTGGGATACATATTTACCCTTAATGGTGGGGCCGTCTGTTAGAAGAGTTTCAAGCAGCATACTATGGCCGATTCAGTTTGTGAGGTGGAGTATATCGCTGCATCAGATGCTGCCAAAGAAGTAGTGTGGCTAAGAAAATTCATCACCGAGCTCAGAGTAGCACCCTTCCTTGATGGTCTAGTTCTGCTCTATTGCGACAGCTCTGGAGCCATTGCTCAGGTGAAAGAACCAAAGGCACAGCAACAGACGAAGCATATTCTATGCCACTACCATCTTGTCTGAGAGATTGTGGATCAAGATGATGTCGACCTTTAGAAGATCAATGGAAAGAAGAACCTGGCCGATCCATTCACTAAAGTTGTTGTGGTGAAGGAGTTCGATGACTTTAAGTTGAAGATAGGTATTAGATACTGCACCGATTGACTTTAGTCTAAGTAAGAGATTGTTGGGAATGTATCTCAAAGCCAATCGTCAGTCTGTTGACGATTGGATCATATATTTATAATTATATATAAATTATAAATTAATAAAAATTATTTTGATATTTTTCATCATAAATTCTATTGTCTTCTAATGAGCTCCTGTGTTATGATGAAGTCCTTAGGACTATCTAGATTCGACAAAGGAGAATTTGTCATTTAGTCCTTAAATAGTTCATGACCAAATGATATATTCTTACTTAGGACGATAATATTTATTAAGTATAGATCGTTGTGTGCCATATAGATTGGTTGTCCTCATAATCAAGGAGTGTTGAGACACTAATATGGTATGTAAGTGAGATGTATGGGTACATCTGCACTGAACGTGACTAACTCCAGAGCTTTTCTTTTATCAAGATTAGCTCTGATGGAATATGGGTATAAATATCCCTCCAACCTGAGATCACCATGGTGACTTCCAAACAACTTACTGTGTTTTGGTGTCGAACTATTTGAATTTCTAATTCAATGACGGAAGATTTCTAGGCACAGTCAAGTACTTATGGAGTCGGTGCATGAATCAAGATGGGATTGACCACTTCTGATTTCAGGAGTTGTGTTCAATTATATTTCAATTTAGCAAAATCTTGACTAGGGTAGTCTTAATGAGGAGTCATGAGACTAATTACTTTGACATACGATATGGATGTATTTTCTAAGATTGATAGTCTAACCCTGAGTCATCTATTACATAGAGGTCATAGGGATAAATTATACGATAACCATATTCGCGAAGGTTCTAAATATTGCGATTGTGATTATTCGACCTATCCAGATGTCGGGTACTATTGCTAGATGATTACTTTGATTAGTATAGAAATTGATTTCTATGCTACTGGCTTAGGTTCAGACCTGCGGGGTCATACATATTAGAAGTTTTTATCTGATCTGATGGCTGATCAAGAGTTCCATTGGTCTAGGACTCTATGGTAAGAGTTTCACTGGACTGAAACTCTGTGATCAAGAGTCATACTGGACTGGGACTCTGAGTTTGACTTGTCTGAAACTCTCTGATCAACAGTTCCATTGGTGTAGGACTCTATGGTCAAAGGGTTCCACTGGAGTGGGACTCTATGACCAAGAGTCCTACTGGACTGGGACTCTGAGTCCTACTTATCTGGGACTCTTTGATTATGAGTCTTAATAATCTAGGATACTATGGTCAAGAGTTTCACTGGACTGAGACTCTATGACCAAGAGTCCTACTAGATTAAAACTATGAATCCTATTTGTTTGGGACTCTCTAATCATGAGTCCTGATAATCTAGGACACTATGGTCAAGAGTCCCACTAGACTAGGACTCTATGACCAAGAGTCCTATTGGACTGAAACTCTGAGTCCTACTCATCTGGGACTCTCTGATTAAGAGTTCTACTAGTTTGGGACTCTATGATCGCGAGTTTGATTCGTTTGGGACACTGTGTTCAAGAGACCCACTAATTTAGGACTCTTCAAGAGTTTCATGTTGATAGGACTCTATTGCCTAGTAACCCATTCGATTTGAAATCAGATATTTTTAGAGAATTAATTAGTAATTTGATTACTGATTAGCTCAATTTGATTGAGCGATGAGAATTCGATCAAGTCTGATTGAATTTGATTTGATTGGATTTGATCCGATCAGGTCATGAGATGACCTAATCGCTATGGGAGTTTTGACCCTGATTTGATCAGGACGTAAATCTAATTAATTTCTAATTTAATTAAAATTTTATTTTATTATGCAAAACCTAATTTAGTTGGATTTAACCTGATTTAATTGAGTCTAGATTAATTTGTTTGGTTGAAACTAATTAGGACCAAGTCAAATGAAGTTTGAATTCAAATTCTTCCATGCGCCCATCATTTTTGACTTTTTCACTCTATTTGTTGAATATTTTTTGAGAAATAAAAATATGCACATAGAAAGAGAGTCTTTCTATGTGTTAAACACTAGAGAGGGGGTGTTGGTTAAGGATAAGAGGCTCATTTAATTTTTAAAATTAAGTGAGTGGTTAAAACCTCTCAACTACTCGACCCTTATTATTTTCCATGAGGTTTTCCCATAGTATTCATGTCAATAAATTATGAGAACTTTTGTGCATGCAGTAGAAGGGGTTAACATTATGTGATAAAAATTTTAAAGTATTTAGGCATTAGTTCTAGGCAAAAAAATCTTAGAGTGAAGGTGAATAGGATCCTATAGCACTTTTCTTTTCCTTTATGTCTTTCTTCTCTTATGATTTTCACCTCTAAGGATATCCTATTTTTAGATATGATCTAAATAGGGATTATAGATCTAAAAGTTATCTTTTCATAAAAACTTATTTCATAGAAAAAATCTATATAAAGAGGGCGTGATAGGATTTTTAGTGTGTCAGGGTTTTTGTGCTGAGTGAAATCCTAGATTTGGAGAATCTGGGATTTAGATGGAGAGATCAAGTGCTATGAGTATTCCGATCACCTACCAAATTTGAAATACATCTTCATCATCCTCCTAATATTTTTGTTCTAGAATTATCTAAGAAGATCTAAAAAATTAATATCATCGATACGGATCGATCATGATTCAGCCATCGAAGGCTTCCGATGATGAGCTAGCACTTCCAAGTGGGGCTGATCGGGAATCTAGGAATCTCCATGTGGACCAACCATAGAAGGCCGGACATGTGTGCAGCTAAGATGTGATACTAGAGCATTATCCGATGGACTCGAATTATGGTGATCGACTATCCATAAAATGATATTATGTTCTGAACATATAGATGTAGTAAATAGTTTATTACATAGTTTTATTTTCAGATCTATTGATGTATGCATGCATATTATGTTTAGATCCTAATGTATAGGATTAAATAATCTGATATAATCAGTAGATGATTAATTAGATTAATTATTTTTTGCTGCATCATTGCTATTTTTGAAATATTTTTCAAAAGTAGCATAGCAAACCTTGCACCATTTTTCTTCAAGATCTCATCCTGACATGGGTGAAAAAGACCTCCGGTTATTTTAGATAGAAGGAGGAAAGAGGCCCTTTCAATGATCCTTTTGTGCTTCTATACCTTTGTTAAGGATAGAAGGATGACCTCATCCTAACAATGGAAGGACAACCTCGTCAGGAATAAGAGGAGAACCTTATTCTGATAGGAGGACAAAAAGACCAACCATGTCAGGAATAGGAAGAAGACCTCATCTTGACACAGATGATAAAGACCTTCGATTATTTAGGATAGAAGGAGAAAAGAGGCCCTTTCAATGGTCCTTTTGTGTCCTTATATCATTATTAGAAATAGGAGGAGGACCTTGCCCTAACAAAGAAAAGCCAACCCTGTCAGGAATAGGAGGAGAATCTCGTCCTGACAGGAGGACAAGAAGGCCAACCATGTCAGAAACAGGAGGAAGATCTTGTCCTAACATAGGTGATGAAGACCTCTGATTATTTAAGATAGGAGGAGAGATGAGGCCCTTTCAACGGCTCTTTTATGCCTCTATTCCTTTGTTAGGGATAGGAGGAGAATCTCATCCTAACAAAGAAAGGTCAATCCCATCAGGAATATGAGGAGAATCTCGTCCTGATAGAGGGACAAAAAAGGCCAACCATGTCAGAAATAGGAGAAAGACCTTATCCTGATATGGATGATGAAGATCTCCAATTATTTGAGATAGGAGGAAGGGAGAGGCTCTTTCAATGATCTTTTTATGCTCCTATACCTTTGTTAGGGATAGGATAAGGACCTCGCCTAATAAAGAAAAGCATCCCATCAGAAATAGGGAACTCGTCCTATGGAGGATCAAATGCAACCTTCGGAGTAGAAGACTCTCCTGATAATTGATGAGACCTCGTTATTTAAAATAGAATAAAAGGAGCCCTTTCACGATCCTTATGCGCCCTATGCTTTATTAGGATGGAAGCCTCCCCTTGAAGGAAAATCCTGATTTCCCGGTCCAGGTTCGTTCAGATCTGATCAGATCAAGAGATATATTTCAAAAATTTTTCTCTTGATCCCAATCAGATCTTGATATGTTTCAGATCTGATTCTTATTATTTTAATAAATAAAATAAAATAAGATAAATTAAATCAAATTTAATTTACCTGATTTGGGTAATCCTATTACCCTGTTGATGATCCTGATTGCAGCGGAAGGTTCTGGATCTTAGCCACGCAAGCGCCTGGCCTCTACCGGTATCCACTCGGGTTGGATCTGGAGATCCTCTTCTTCTCTATCACCTCCAAAAATCAGATCTGGATCTGATCTGGAGGATCTTCAAAACTCTTTTGAAGATCTGCAGTCGTCCTTTTGCAGCAGCGCAGCCTTCTTGCTTTTGATCGCCTTTCCTTTGATCTGAATCGCACCAACCAAGGTCCAAAACTCCTTTTGGACGTGGAGAGCAAGGGGAGAAGAGACTATGGCATGGAGAAGGAGGGGAGAGGCAGCCTTGGGGCATGGGGTTTCTCAATTGAATTGCATTAGAATCTGAGTTGGGCGCAGGGTCTTATTTATAGACTAAGCTTGTGATCCAACTCCTCTTCCTCCCAACCAATCACAACCCTTTGTGAAATCAGATCTAAATCTGATTGGTGGGAATAGAGACCCCTGGATTCCTCCTTAGAGGGTGCCTAAGACCAGTCAAAGTTGGATTCTTAGAAGAACTCTAATTGGAATCCAAAAAGGAGATGGAGTCCTTGTCCAACAAGGACTCCTAGGCGCCTCCAACTTGGGCACACGCCTAGGGTGGCGTGCGCCCTTCTCCTTGCCAGGTTCTGGCAGGGGGACAGGCCCCCACCAGCTCTCCAATAGGTGCATGACATGTGGTCAAAAGTCAAAGTGTCAATGGTCAACGTTTGACCAGTCAAAGGTAGACTTTTGACCAAAGTCAAAGAACAAGAAATGGCAGGTGACCAAAAATGGCAGGTAATGTCTTACAAATAAGACAACCTTATTCTGACTTGGACAACCTCCAGTCAGACCATATGAAGGCCTCTGATTGAGCACAAACTCCTTTGGCTCAGTCAGGACAACTTATTTATGATAGTAAAAGAAGAACGTTAGGTTCAATCGAGTGCTAGCACGATTTCCTTGAACCTAATTGAATCTCATTCAGATCAATTGAACTAGATCAGTTCAATTGATGATCACCAGATTCAAACCCTTGTTTGTGTGACCCAGTTAGGTTCAGTTCTGTATGGTAATGGGATATGTCATGATCTCTATCATCGACATCATCGAAACTCCTTTCGATGGATCAGAACTCTTCTGATTCGAACAGCTAGAATGATCGATCATCTAAATCATTCTAATTGCTCCCAAAATCCACCAGTGACACCTAGCAGTATATGGTGGCAACCCATCAGAGCTGAATGCGAACCTCTTGGTGCAGCTACCTGTGTGATTAAGTTCTTCTATCTTGAGCCCCGATCAGATTAGGGTTAAGGTGAACTCGTCAAACCCTAGTCTCTGTCATATGATGTAATCATTCGATTCGAGTCCAATGTGAAAATCTAAATAGAAACTCTTTCTATTATTTCACTCTGCCATGGCCATGGGCTTCTGGACTTGATTCTCATGATCATCATAGGGCTGCTCCTCTACCACCGAGGTAGAT
>QRFJ01003829.1:0-67921 GCA_006176705.1 Cocos nucifera
GCAAGCACCTAGCCTCTACCGGTATCCACTCAGACAGGATCTAAAGATCTTCTTCTTCTCAATCTATGCTCTAAAAATCAGATCTGGATCTGATCTTGAAGGTCTTCAAAATGACTTTTGAAGATCAGCCGTTGTCTCTTGCAGTAGTGCAGCCTTCTTCCTTTCCTATCGCCTTTCTCTTGCTTGGATCATATCAAACTCGAGCCCAAGAACTCTTGAACGTGGATAGGAGAGAGAGGATCTGAAGGTGGCATGGAGAAGGAGGAAGAGAAGCTTTGTAGCATGGGCAAAGGGTAGAAGATCTCAATTCTAAGCGTAGATAGGGTTTATATAGATCCTACTATGCCATGCAGTGCCACATCATCCTGACCAATCATGGCTCTTTGTGAAATTAGATCTAAATTTGATTGATGGAATGACATCATCTGATCCAATCATATTAGAGTCTCTCATAAACCTCCTTAGGTGGTGCCAAGATTGGTCAAACAGGACTCCTTAGCACCACCTAATTTGAAATCATGAAGCAACCTAGAGTCCCATCTGTATGGGACTTTAGGTGTGATCCTCATGGGGCACATGCCTCCCTAGGCGTGCACCCCCTCCCTTTTTGCTTTTTAGCAGGAGGACAAAGCCCCATATTCTCTTTTATGGGTGCATGACATATGGGCAGATGTCTAGGTGTTAAAGGTCAACATTTGCCAAAGTTCAAAGACAAGATTTAGCAGGTGATGGAAAATGGTAGGTGTTCTCTCAAATTTATCTCATAAATTAAGACAACCCTATTTTGATCTAGATAAGCTTCAGTCAGACTAAGTAAAGATTTCTGAGTGAGTTCAAACACATTTGGCTTAGTCGAGACAAGCTTTAATGATTGTTGAAGAAGAATATTAGGCTCAATTGTGTGCTAGCATGAGTTCCTTGAACCTAATTGAATCTTATTCAAATCAATTGAACTGGATTAGTCCAATTGATAATATCTAGATCCAAACCTTTGTTTGTATGATCCAGTTAGGTTCAGTACCCTATGGTAATGGGATATGTCGCAATCTCTATCATCGACATCATCGAAATACCTTCCGATGGATCAAAATATTTCTGATTCAGATAACTAGTATGATCAATCATCCAAATCATTCTAATTACTCCTAAAATCTATCAGTGACACCTAGCAGCATATGGTAGTAACCCATCAGAACTGAAAACAAACCTCTCGATGTAGTTACCCGCATGATTAATTTTCTCTATCTTGAGCCCCAACCAGATTAAGGTTAAGGTGATCTCGTCAAATCCTAATATCCGTCATATGAATTAATCATTCGATTCAAGTCCAATGTGAAAAATTCTAATAGAAACTCTTTCTATTATTTCACTCCGCCATGCCATGAGCTTATGGACTTGATTCTCATGATCATCACAAGACTGCTCCTCATCTATCGAGGTAGATAGATATCCTATCAGTGTAATCTAATTCCTATAATGAACATGCTATAGCCAACATACACCTCAGGATTCTGAATGGCTAGGAGATCGAGTTATGGAGTAGTCAAACTATAACACCCTCAAGGTGAACTGTCGATGCACCTCAGGTCAAAGAATCAGACACACCACCATAGCTTCGAGCTAGTCATCTATGAGAAGGTAGACATCCTCATGACTGCTCGAGGTGGTCACGCTTAGTGCCCTCGTTCTCTAACGAGTACCTATGCTCTCGCTTTAGTGTCTCTACATCGTAGACTCAAGACTCATCTTTTCTACAGAAGCGATCGTATACCAACCTTCTAGATCAATCACCATCCTCATAATGATCCTACGGTCGAGAGCATTTTATGAGTTAATAATGAAAATTCATGTCTTAAATTTTCAACTCTTGAAAATATGAACCATCATTATCATTAACTCAAGGAATGTATCACAGAAACTTTCAAATACACATTGCTATAGAAAATAATTTATTTTATTATTTATAGTCAAAATTATAATTTTGCCTTTAGATATGTATTACAAGTTTCAGCCAATTCTAGCTTCTAGGGCACACATATCTAACAAACTCTCACTTGACCTAAAGCCAATTGGCTACAAATCTAAGTTCCATCTTTTCAAGGTGGGCTTCAATCTTCTACTGATCTAATGGCTTTGTGAGTGGGTCTGCCACATTGTATGCAGAATTAACTTTCTTAACCTCGACGTAATCTTTCTCGAGGTAATCGTGGATGAGATGGTTTCACTGCTCGATGTGCTTGGATTTCTGATGAGATCTCGACTCCTTAGCAAGGGCTATGGCACTATTATTATCGCAGTACAGAGGAATGGCATCTGATGGCATCACTTTAATCTCTATGGTGAATTTCTTATACCACAATGCCTTCTTCACAGCTTCTGATGCAGTGATGTATTCTACTTTCATGATGGAATCTACTATAACTATCTGCTTGAAACTCTTTCAACTGATAGCACTACCATTACACACAAGTAGACTCTCAAATGTTGACTTTCGATCATCTATATCAGACATAAAATTTGAGTCTGTATACCCCATGACTTGGAGTTCTCCATTACTAAAAATTAATAACATATCCTTAGTTATTCTTAAGTACTTAAGAATATATTTCATAGAAGTTCAGTATTCTTCATCTAGATTTGATTGATATCTGCTCGTGACACTCACAGCATGGGCTATATCAAGTCGTGTACATAACATGGCATACATGAGGCTCCCTATTACTAAAGAATAAGGGATCTTGCTCATGCGTTCAATCTCCTCTGATGTGTTGGGACATATTTTCTTGGTGAGATGAATGCCATATTTGAAGGGTACCAATTCCCTCTTAGAGTTTTTCATGCTAAGCCTCTTTAGCACTTCTTCTATGTACATCTTCTGTGAAAGACCTAGCATCCTATTCGATCTATCTCTATAGACTTTGATTCCTAGAATGAAGGATGCTTCTCCTAGGTCTTTCATGGAAAATTCTTTAGATAACCATACTTTAATTATGGTCAACTTAGAAATATCATTTTCAATAAGAAGGATATCATCCACGTATAGTACGAGGAAGACAATAGCGCTCCCACTGACCTTTTTAAAAATATATGGTTCCTCCTCATTTTTGATGAAACCAAATAATTTGATCACATCATTAAAATGAGTATGCCAGCTCCGAGATGCTTGCTTAAGTCCATATATGGATCTTTGCAGTTTGCATACTTTATGATCAGCATCACTGGATGTAAAACCTAGCGGTTATTCCATATAGATATCTTCCTCAAGGTATCCAATTAAGAATATCGTTTTCACATTCATTTGCCATATTTCATAATCAAAATAAGCTGCAATAGCAAACAATATGTGGATGGATTTTAACATAGCTACTGGCAAAAATGTATGCTGATAGTCAATGCCTTCGCACTGACTATAACCTTTTGCCACTAATCTAGCTTTAAATATCTCCATATTTCCATCTACACCAATCTTTCTCTTGTAGATCTGTTTACACCCAATAGGTACTATACCTTCTGATGGATCTACCAAGATTCAGACTTGGTTTGAGTGCATCAAATCAATTCTGACATCATTGCCTCTAACCACTTTTTAGAGTTGATATCCGATATCACCTCATTATAGGTTTTGAGATCATCATGAACTCGATTACCTATGAGAAATATTTTCTCTACTTCCTCTAAAATAGTACCTAAGTACCTCTCAGGGAGATAGAAAATCCTTTTCGATCTATGAGGTGGAGGAGGTAGTGATTGTATTGGCTTAACCTGATTTGGTTCCATAGGATCTTTAGCTCATTGCTCTTGGAAGACTTTCTCCTCTAGCTTGATCTACTTTCTAATGTTGCTATCTTGAATAAACTATTTTTCAAAAAAGATGGCATGCCGACTCACAATCACATTATGGTCTTCTTGTAGATATGTGTGCCCTAGAAGCTAGAATTGGCTGACACTTGTTATACACTTTTAAGGACAAAATTATAATTTTGACTATAAATAATAAAATAAATTATTTTCTATCATAATATGTATTTAATGTCTGTGATGTATCCCTTGAGTTAATAACAATGAGAGTTCTTATTTTCAAAAGTTGAAAATTTAAGACATGAATTTTCATTATTAACTCATAAAAGGCTCCTGACCATAGGATCATCATGAGGATGGTGATTGATCCAGAAGGTTGGTATATAATCGCTTTTTTATAGTAGATGAGTCTTGAGTCTACGGTGTAGAGATACCAAAGTGAGAGTACAGACACTCGTTAGAGAATGAGGGCACTGAGCGTGACCACCTCGAACAATCATTAGGAAGTCTATCTTCTTATCGATGACTGGCTCGAAGCTACAGTTGTGTGTCTGATTCTTTGACCTAAGGTGTATCGGCACTTCACCTTAAGGGTGTTATAGTTTGACTACATCATGACTCGATCTCCTAGCCATTCAAAATTCTAAGGTGTATGTTGGCTATAGCATATTTATTGTAGGAATTGGATTGCACCAATAAGTAATCTATCTACCTCGGTAGATGAGGAGTAGCCCTATGATGATCATGAGAATCAAGTCCATAAGCCCATGGCCATGGCAGAGTGAAATAATAGAAAGAATTTCTATTAAGATTTTTACATTGGACTTGAATCGAATGATTAATCATATGACGGATATTAGGGTTTGACGAGATTACCTTAACCCCAATCCAGTTGGGGCTCAAGATAGAAAAACTTAATCACACAGGTAACTACACCGAGAGGTTCATTTTTAATTCTGATGGATTGCCACCATATGCTGCTAGGTATCACTGGTAGATTTTGAGAGCAATTAGAATAATTTAGATGATCAATCATACTAGTTGTCTGAATCAAAAAAATTCTGATCCATCGAAAGGTATTTCTATGATGTCGATGACAGAGATTACGACATATCTCATTACCATATAGAACTGAACCTAACTGGGTCACACAAATAAGGGTTTCGATTTGGATATAATCAATTGGACTAATCCAGTTCAATTGATTTGAATAAGATTCAATTAGGTTCAAGAAAATCATGCTAGCATACGATTGAGCCTAATATTCTCCTTTAACATTCATTAAAAGTTATCTCGACTGAGCCAAATATGTTTGGGCTCACTCAAGAACCTTTACTTGATCTGACTGGAGCTTGTCTTGGTCAAAAAAGGATTATCTTAATTTATGAGATAAATTTGAGACAATATCTGCCATTTTTCATCACCTGCTAAATCTTATCTTTTGACTTTGGTCAAACGTTGACCTTTGACACTTAGACATCTACCCATATGTTATGCACCCATAGGAGAGAAGATAGGACTTTGTCCCCCTGGTAAAAAGAGAAAAGGAAGGGGGCACATGCCTAGGGAGGCATGTGCCCAGAGATGATGATGCTAGGAGTCCTATACAGATGGGACTCCAGATTGCTTCATGCATTCTACCTAGGTGGCACCAAAGATTTATCTTTAACCAGTCTTGGCACCACCTAAGGAGATTCCAGAGGAACTCTAATCTAATTGAATCAGATAATGTCATCCCACCAATCAAATTTAGATCTGATTGTATAAAAAGCCATGATTGGTTGGGATGATGTGGCACTGCATGGTGCAGCAGGGTCTATATAAATCATGTCTGTGTCTAGGATTTAGATCCTTTAACCTTTGCCCGTGCCATATATCAGCCTCTCCCTTCCTCTTCATGCCTAACTCTGATTCACTCTCTCCTCTCCACACCCAAAAGGTTTTTGGCTTCAGTTTGGTGCAATCCAAGCAAGAGAAAGATGACGAGAAAGGAAGAAAGCAGCACTACTGCGAGAGACGACACCCGATTTTTAAAAGGAGTTTTGAAGATCTTCAAAATTAGATCCAAATATGATCTTTGAAGAAATGATAAAGAAGGAGGAGATCTTCAGATCCTATCTGAGTGGATACCGATAGAGGCCAGGCACTTGCATGGCTAGATCTAGAACCTCAGGCAGACATCAGGATCATCACAGGGTAATCAGATTATCCACAATAAGATAAAATTAAATTAGATTTAACTTATTCTTTATTTTATTTTATTTTTTTATTAGATCGATAATATCAGATCTAAAATATCTCATATCTGATCTATATCCAAGAAAATTTTTTTTGAAATATCTCTCTCGATCCAATCAGATCTGAACGAACCTGATTTGAAAAACTAGATTTTTTCTTCAACTAGTATCAAAGCCAGGTTTCATTTTTATTAGATCTAATTTTAATTTATTTTGATCTAATAATTAAGTGATTTTAGATATCACATAAGATGTGATTAGATCTGAAATCAAAAAAATTAAAAATTAAATAATTTAGATCTAACTTGTGCAAGATGCATGACTAGTTGTAGAATAGAATTGTTCTATGTATAGTTTAGCATGATCATAATTTAATTTAATTAGTTATAATTTTTAGATCTATTTATTTATTATTTTTTGATATTATAAATATTATAATAAGATCTAAAAAATAGAAAATAAAATTATTTAATTTTTATTCATATGATATATGATGAATGTATGTTTAGACTAGTTATAGAATAGTTCTACATAATTATCTAGAATAGATTTTAATTTGATATGATTAATTTAAATTTAATTTTTTAGATGATTATGAGATTATTTAGATCTAAAAATATGCATTGTATGATATAAGATGTATGCAAAACATATTTAAGTTAGATCAATTTTTATATATGAGATGTATGATGTAGATCTAACTAGTTTTGTAGCTTTCATATTTTTTATTAAGGCATTCCCCTTGGCCATCCAGTCATAAGAACAAAGTAGGGTTTAAATGCCCTCTCCTCCCATTCGATGGGGTGTTCTTATAATGTGTAGGAGTGCTACGCATTCATCCTTAATCAGAAACCTTAAACTTATTTTCTGCAAAACTCTGGATCATAAAATCCTAAGATTTTATTTACATATTTTATTTATGAATCCTAAACTTAGTTAAGAATTAAGATTATGAAATATGTTAAATCTAAAAATTAAAAATTTTTAGATTTAAGACATATTCATAAAATTAGGTTCGGACTTGGGTAGCTCAATTAGGTCTAATGGTTGATCAAACCAAATCAAGAGTTAGTTAGATAGAATCAAGAGTGCTTAAATTGACCAATCTAATAGAATTAAGCCTGGGTCAAGATCGAATCACATAAGCGATTGGTCAAGCTAAGACCTAATTAGGCTCAGTGGTTAGAGTCTGGATTGTAGGCTAACCTGATTGATTTTGGCTCAACAATTTGGTGTCTAAGATAAGTCTGGCAGATACGATCGACTAATTTTTAATTGGGAGCTACTCGACTCGAATGCATTCTTATCAAGTTAATGGCATATCCCTTCCACCGATCTCACTTACCTGGCCATATTTGTCGATCCAATCCTGATCTAAGGTGGTTAACAATCCAAGCTAACCCATGCCACTAGGTTAGTCATAATTGTTATGGCTATTGTAAGTCAAGTTTAAAGAGACCTAAATCAAATCTTCCTAAGAAAAGATTAAGTCTAAGGTCTTCCACCATTGTAGATATGCGGGCCCTTCCCGGGGTTTATTATTCTCGGCTGGTCACAGTGGTTTAGTTGCACCAAAAAGATGCAACCATATCTATTAGGCATTGGATGCTACGGGCTGGAGGATAAATTATACTCAATATTCCAGATACGGTGAAAGATCCAATTAGAAATCCAATCTATGCAAATGGTGGATCCGACTTAACTAAGGAGTGGATCAATATGTCAGACATGATGAGATTCATAAATTAGAGATCAAGTTTGGGTACACCATGATTAGAGAATCATTGGACAAGGTTATCCACTCATTGGCTAACCCATCATCAATAACTATTAAGTGAGGTGATGAGTCAGTTAGTGGAACTACACCACCCATTAGAAATCTATAATCGTGGAGATTTTCACATCTCTATAGAGGAAGTAAAGGGATCCAAAAAAATAGTGAAAGCTAATTTATTTAAAAATTAAATTTTTAAATAAATTGATCAAGTCTTAATAATAATATCTAACTAGAAACTTTGACTCTCTACAAAAAAAGTAAAATACCTGCTTCTAACCCACTAGCATGTATCCTGGACATCCATAGACTGATCGAAGCCAATTACAAGGATTGGCTCCGAAACTTCAAAATTATTCTGGGTTTTGAGAAGTTAACTCATGTATTGAATTAGGATCCCCCCACCTTACCAATTCGTCCATCTACTGAATAGAGAGCGTCTCTTGACAAGTGGATGGACGAAGATAACAAGGCCAGATACTACATGTTGGGCTCGATATCTGATGAGCTTCAATGCCAACATGAAGATATCAAGACTGCCCACTAAATGTTGGCTCATCTGCAAGAGATATTGGGTGAACAGAGTCGCGCAGCCAAATATCAGGTCACTAAATGACTATTCAAGCCTAAAATGCATGATAGGCAGTCAGTCTAAGATCATTATCTGATGATGATCAAGGACTTGGAAGAGCTTGAGAAGTTTGGAGTGAAGTTAGACCTGGATCTATAGAATGATATAATTCTGCAATCCTTGACCGATGCATATGGGTAGTTCATCATGAACTACCATATGCATAAACTTCAAAATACTCTGGTCGAGCTTATGAACATGCTGGTTACTGCTAAGCTTTCAATAAAAGATTCTAAAGGCTCGATATTTGCTATGGAATGGACTTCTTCCAAGAGAAAATCTTTTGGAAAGAAGAAGTTTGCGAAAAGGCAGAAGGTGAAAGGAGGAAAGAAAAAGAAGGTAAAGCTGAAAAAAAGGCCACTGACAAAGAAAAGTATTTTCATTGCAATATTGACGACTACTAGAAGCGGAACTGTCCTACATACCTGGCCACTCTAAAGAATAAGAAGGAGGTAGGTCCTTCTGGAGGTATGCTCGTTATTGAATCTAATCTGATGATTTTTTCTACATCCAGTAGGATGCTTGACTCTGATTCTAGTGCTCATTTGTGCACTTCCATGCAGGATTTTGAGGATAGCAGAAGGCTGAGGGATGGTGAGATGATCCTACATATTGGAAATGGAGCAAGGATTGCTACTATGGCTGTGGGAACCTATCTTCTTCGACTACCATCTGGTTTAGATTTAGTACTTAAGGATTGTTATTATGTGCTTCCAGCAAAAAGGAATTTGATTTTTGTTTCATGTTTAGCACTAGAAGGCTTTGTAATTAGTTTTCTTAAGGACCATTGTAACATTCTTTATGAAAGAAATAAAATTGTAAGTGGTTTTCTTATTAACGATCTTTACCAGTTACATATTGATGTATCTATTTTTAATATTGAGCAAAATATGAATACTATAAAATCAAAACGACCTAGGGATAGTCCAAACGATAGGAATATATGGCACCTTAGACTAGGTCATGCAGCAGAAGATAGGGTTAATAAATTAGAAAAAATTGGGCTATTGAGTCCATTGACTTTCGAGTCATATTCAATTTATGAATCATATCTTCATGGCAAAATGACTAAACTCCCTTTTGTGGAACATAAGGAAAGGGCCACGGATTTACTTGCCCTAGTACATATTGATGTGTGCGGCCCATTTGATGTTCCAGCTAGAGGCAATTTTATCTACTTCATAACCTTCACCGATGATTTATCTCGATATGGGCATGTGTATCTTATGAGACACAAGTCTGAAGCCTTTAAAAAGTTTAAAGAATTCAGACATGAAGTAGAAAAGCAAAATTAATAAATTCATTAAGATTCTTCGATCAGATCGAGGAGATGAATACCTTAGTCGAAAACTTTTGGACTATCTCAAGCAAAATGGCATAGTCTCTCGATGGACTCCATCTGGAATACCTCAACTCAATGGAATTTCAGAACGGAGGAATCGGATCCTATTAGATATAGTTCAATCCATGATGAGCTTCACAGATCTTCCTGACTTTTTTTTGGGACATAGTTTGTTAACTGCTATATATTTACTAAATAGGATTCCTTCTAAAATTGTTCCTACCATACCATATAGATATGGCATGATAAGAAACCAAGTCTAAGTCATCTCAAAATTTGGGATTGTCCGGCTCATGTCAAAAGATAACAAGCAGACAAGTTAGACTATAGGTCCTTTAGAGCTCGATTCATAGGATATCCTAAAGAGTCATTAGGATATTATTTCTACATTCCAGAAGATCATAATGTGATTGTGAGTCGACATGCCATCTTTTTTAAAAAATAGTTTATTCAAAATGGCGGCATTGGAAAGCAGATCAAGCTAGAGGAGAAAGTCTCCTAAGAGCAAAAAGCTAAGGATCCTTTGGAACCAAATTAGGTTGAGCCAATACAATCACTATCTCCTCCACCTCGAAGATCGAAAAGGGTTTTCCGTCCCCTTGAGAGGTACTTAGGTACTATTTCAGTGGAAGTAAAGAAAATGTTCCTCGTAGGTAATGAAGTTCATATTGATGGTCTCAAAACCTATAACGAGGCGATGTCAGATATCGACTTCGAGAAATGGTTAGAGGCCATGAAGTCAGAAATTGACTCGATGCACTCAAACCAAGTCTGGATCTTGGTAGATCCATCAGAAGATATAGTACTTATTGGATGTAAATAGATCTACAAGAGAAAGATTGGTGCAGATGGAAATGTAGAGGCATTCAAAGCTAGATTAGTGGCAAAAGATTATAGTCATCATGAAGGCATTAACTACCAAGATACCTTTTCGCTGGTAACCATGCTTAAATCCATTCACACATTGCTTACTGTTGCAGCCTATTTCGATTATGAACATTGCAAATGACATCAAAACTGTTAGATATTGTGCCCTAGAAGCAAATTGGCTGACATTGTAATACACTTTAGGGGCAGAATTAAATTTTGATTATAAATAATAAAATTTATTTTCTATCACTATGTATTTGTGTCTGTGATACCATCCCTTAAGTTAATGGTAATGATAATTCTTTTTTTAAGAGTTGAAAATTTAAGACATGAGTTTTCATTTATTAACTCATAAAAGGCTCCTGACCATAGGATCGTCATGAGGATGGTGATTGATCCGAAAGGTTAGTGCACAATTGCTTCTTCATAGTAGATGAGTCTTGAGTCTATGGTGTAAAGACATTAGAGCGAGAGTATAGATACTCGTTAGAGAATAAGGGCACTGAGCATGACCATCGAGTAGTCATAAGAAAGTCTACCTTCTCATCGATGACTGACTCGAAGCTGCAGTGATGTATCTGATTCTTTGACCTGAGGTGCATCGACATTCACCTTGAGGGTGTTATGGTTTGACTACACCATGGACTCATCTCCTAGCCATTCGGAACCCTAAGGTTGTATGTTGCTATAGCATGCATTATAGGAATTGATTGCACCAAATGGAATCTATCTACCTTGGGGATGAAGCAGCCCTATGATAATTATGAGAATCAAGTCCATAAGCCCATGGCCATGGCAGTGAGTGAAATATAGAAAGAGTTTCTATTAAGTTTTCATATCTGCTGAATCGAATGATTAAATCATATGATAGAAATTAGGGTTTGACGAGTTCACCTTACCCTAATCTGATCGGGCTCAAATAGAAGAACTTAATCACACAATAGCTGCACGAAGATTCATTTTTGGTTTTAATGGGTTGCCACCAATATACTATGCACTGTGTGGATTTTGAGAGCAATTAGAATGATTTAGAATGATGTTATTTAGTTGTCTGATCAGAAAGTTCTGATCCATGAGAAGTTTTCGATGATACAATGATGGAGATCACGACATATCCATTACCATATAGAACTGAACCTAACTAGATCATACAAATAAGGGTTTGGATTTGGATATCATCAATTGGACTAACCTAGTTTAATTGATTTGAATTAGATTCAATTAGGTTCAACGAAATCGTGCTAGCACACGATTGAGCCTAACATTCTTCTTTTTCTATCATTAAAAGTTGTATTGACTGAGCCAAATGTGTTTGTGCTCACTCAGGTACCTTTACCTAGTCTGACTGAAGCTTGTCTAGGTCAAAAAAGGGTTATCTTAATTTATGAACAAATTTGAGATACCACCTACCATTTTTCATCACCTGCTAATTCTCGTCCTTTGACTTTGGTCAAATATTGACCTTTGACCCTTGGACATCTATCCATGTGTCATGCACCTATAGGAGAGACTTATTGACCAAGTCCACCTACCATTTGGCAAGTAGATGGAGGGTGCACACCTAGGATGGCGTGCGCCCCATGTGGATAAACATTGGAGTCCCATACGGATGGGACTCCAGGTTGCTTTTTGGATTCAAACTAGGTGACCCTTACCTATAGACTTTGACCAGTCTAAGGTGCCATCTAAGGATGAATCTGTAGGGCTCTTATCTGATTAGATCAGATGATGTCATCTCACCAATCATATTTAGATCTGATTGCACGAAGCAACATGATTGGCCAGAATGATGTAGCACTGCATGGCATAGCAAGGTCTATAAATAAACCCTATCTACGCCCAACCTAAAGAAGAGTTCCTTTTAGCCCATGCCCCAAGGCTACCCCTCTCCCTCCATGCCATCTTCTGACCCTCTCTCTCCTCTCCACTCCCTAGGAACTTGGGCTTCAGTTTGGTGCGATCCAGGTAAGAAAAGGCTGATGAGAAAGGAAGAAGGCAGCACTGCTGCAGAGATGACTACTGATGTTCGAAAGGAGTTTCGAAGATCCTCCAAATCAGATCTAGATCTAATTTTTGAAGATGTGATAAAGAAGGAGAAGATCTCCAGATCTAACTTGAGTGAATATTGGTAGAGGCCAGGCGCTTGCATGGTTAGATCCAAAACCTCAAGCAATCAACAGGATCATCAAAGGATAATAGGATTACCCAAAATCAAGGTAACATTAATTTAGATTTAATTTAATTTAACTTTTTTATTTATCAGATCATAAAATCAAATCTGAAAAGTGTCAAATCTGATTTAGATCTAAGAAAAAATTTTTGAAATATGCCTCTCGATCCAATCAGATTTGAACGAAGCTGACCCAAAAAATCTGATTTTTCCCTTCAAAAACGACGTTCTTAAATGGATATCTTGAGGAAGATATCTATATAGAACAACCATTGGGTTTCACATCCAGTGATACTAATCACAAAGTATACAAGCTGCAAAAGTCCATATATGGACTTAAGCAAGCATCTTGGAGCTGGAATACTCATTTTAATGATGTGATCAAATTATTTGATTTCATCAAGAATGAGGAGAAACCATGTATTTTCAGAAAGGTTAGTGGGAGCACTATTATCTTCCTCATACTGTACGTGGATGATATCCTCCTTATTGGAAATGATATTTCCATATTGACCATGGTTAAAATGTGGTTATCTAAAGAATTCTCCATGAAAGATCTAGAAGAAGCATCCTTCATTCTTGGAATCAAAGTCTATAGAGATAGACCAAATAGGATGCTAGGTCTTTCATAGAAGATATACATAGAGGAAGTGCTAAAGAGGTTTAGTATGAAAAACTTTAAGAGTGGATTGGTACCCTTCAAACATGGCATTCATCTCTCCAAGAAAATGTGTCCCAATACACCAGAGGAGATTGAACGCATGAGCAAGATCCCTTATGCTTCTGTAATAGGGAGCCTCATGTATACCATGTTATGTACACGACCTGATATAGCCCATGCTATGAGTGTTACAACCAGATATCAGTCAAATTCAGGAGAAGAACACTGGACTTTTGTGAAATGTATCCTTAAGTACTTAAGAAGAACTATGGATATATTCTTGATTTTTGGTAATGGAGAACTCAAAGTCCAAGGGTATATAGACTCGAATGTTATGTTCGATATAGATGATCGAAAGTCGACATCTGAAAATCTGTTTGTGTGTAATGATGGTGCTGTTAGTTGAAAAAGTTTCAAACAGACAGTAATAGTAGATTCCACCATGGAAGCAGAATACATCGCTGCATCAGAAGTTGCAATATATTCAAGTAATACCATAATCTTCTAGTTATTGTTTGATCCACAATAGTTGAGCACAACAACTCTCAGCAATAATGTATTCAGCTTCCACCATAGACAAGACTACCGAGTTTTGTTTCTTGCTAAACTATGAGATCAAATTCACTCCCAGAAATTGATATGTACCACTTGTACTCTTTCTATCTAAGCAACAACCAGCAAAATCTGAATCACTATAATCAATTAAGTCTAATGAAGATTGTTTCGAGTAGTATAAACCAACATCTTGAGTATTTATTAAATACTTAAAGATTCTTTTAATTGCTAATACATGTGATTCCCTAGAATGTGATTGATAATGCACACACATGCATACACTAAATATTATGTTCGGCCTACTTGCAGTTAAATATAGTAAAGATCCAATCATACCTCGATATAGCTTAGGATCTACTACTTTTTTTTTTTGGGTCTTGATCAAGCTTGCAACTTTTGCTAAGGGGGTGCCACTTCCTTTGACATTCTCCATCCCAAATTTTTTTAACATTTTCTTGATGTATTTACTTTGATTGATGAAGATTCCCTCATTTGATTGCTTGATTTGGAGTTCGAGAAAAAAGTTAAGCTCTCCCATCATGCTCATCTCAAACTCATCCTATATGAGACTAGCAAATTCTCTATATAAAACTTCATTAGTAGCACCGAATACTGTATCATCAACATATAATTGGACAATCAATAGATCACTTAATTTTCTTTTAATAAATAGTATTTTATCTACATTACCTCTTTTAAAATCATTGTTTAATAAGAACTTACTCAATCTATCATACCAAGCCCTAGGTGCTTGTTTTAATCCATATAGTGCTTTCTTAAGTTTATATACATGATTAGGTAATTCTTGACTTTCAAAGCTTAGAGGCTGTTCTACATAAACTTCTTCTTCAATTAAACTATCTAAAAATGCACTCTTTACATTCATTTGAAAAAGTTTAAAGTTCATGAAACATGCAAATGCTAAAAGTAATCTAACAGCTTCAAGTCTAGCTATGGGTGCAAAGGATTCATCAAATCAACACCCTCTTCTTGATTGTATCCTTATGCAACCAATCTAACCTTATTTCTAATTATATTATCCTTCTCATCTAGTTTATTTCTAAAGACCCATTTTGTACCAATTATGAGAAAATTTTTAGGTCTTTCAACTAATTTTCAAACTTTATTTCTTTCAAATTGGTTTAACTCTTCTTGCATTGCTAATATCCAATTTGGATCTTTTTCAACTTTAACTATATTTTTAGGTTCTAGATGGGATACAAATGTAATATGATTTCATAGCTTTTCTAAAAGATAATCTAGTTTTAACTCCTTGAGATGGATCACCTATTATTAATTTTCTAGGATGATTATGATCATACCTCCATTCCTTGGGTAAGTTGGATGTACTTTGATCATCTTGAAATTGAGGCATTATTTCTTCAACCTCTTGTTCTTTATCTTCTTTTTCTTGAGAGAGAATATCTTCAAGTGATATATTTTATATTTTATTTTCTAAAATTTCTGCATTCACATCAAGCTCTTCTTCTCTTGTTCTAAGAGAGTTAGTTTCATCAAAAATTACATGTACGGATTCTTCCATAATCAATATTCTTTTATTAAATATTCTATATGCTCTACTATGTGATGAATATCCTAGAAAAATTTCTTCATCTAATTTTGCATCAAACTTTTCAAGCTTATCTTTACCATTTATTAGAATGAAATATCTACATCCAAAAAATTTTAAAATATGAAATGTTTGATTTCTTTTCTTTGTAGAGTTCATATGGAGTTTTCTTTAAGATTGGTCTAATTAAAGCTCTATTAAGCACATAGCATGCGGTGTTAATCACTTCTGTCCAAAAATATTTTGGAAGGTTGCTATTATAAAGCATGGCTCGTGCCATTTCAATCAAAGTCATATTCTTTCTTTCTACCATCCCGTTTTGTTGGAATATCCTAGGTGCTGAAAAGTTATGACTGATTTCATTTTTAGAATAAAAATTTTAAAATTTTTGATTTTCAAACTCCATCCCATGATCACTTCTTATATATAAAACATTGCACTCTTTTTTTTGTTATTTTGTTAAATAGATCAACAAACATATCAAAAGCATCATCTTTATGTGACAAAAATAAAACCCATGTATATCTTGAAAAATCATCTATTACTATAAAGCCATATCTTTTTCCTCCAAGGCTAGTAGTTGAAATAGGTCCAAATAAATCCATATGGAGTAATTCTAGAGGCCTGATAGTTGAAACAACATTTTTGGATTTGAAAGATGATTTCATTTGTTTATCAAGTTGGCATGCTTTATAAATTTTATCCTTTTCAAAATTGATTTTGGGCAAACCCTTTACTAAATCAAGTTTAATTAATCTTGCTAGTGAGTCCATACTTGCATGACCTAATCTATTATGCCAAATCCAACTTGATTCATTTAGTTTAGCACTCATAGCAATAAAATAATCAATATTCTCATTTTTAAGCTCATCAAGATCAACAATGTAAACATTTTCATGTCTTTTTCCTACGAACTTAATGCTTTCATCTGTAGAGCTAGTTACAATGCAATGAGATGATTTGAATGAAACATTAAAGCCCTTATCATAAAGTTGACTTATACTAAGTAAGTTATGTATTAGTCCTTCAATATATAAACCATCTTCTATGCTAGTAAAGGGTGTTATCAAGATATTATCGAGACCAATGATTTTTTCTTTACCGTTATCTCCAAATATTACAACATCTTCATCTTTAGCTTCAAAAGAGATAAATTATAATTTATCTCCCATCATGTATCTCGAGCATCCGCTATCAAGGTACCATCTTTTTTTAGCTCTTACGGATGCTAAGCACACCTACACAAGTAATCAAGCAAACTTAGGTACCCAAGCTAACTTGGGTCCTTTAGAGTTGGTACAAATGGTTCCTTTTGAAATCCAAACTTGTTTTATTTTTGTTTTGCTTGAATTAAAGATTTTGCATTCAATAAATTTATGTCCAATTTTATTGTATTTGTAACACGTAATTCTTCTACCATAATTTTAAGATTTTGCATATACATTTTTCAATAACTTTTGCTTTCTTGATGTATCATACCCTATACCAGTTTTATCAAAAATCATCTTTTGATTCTCAATTATTATTTACAGATTTTTAGAACTTAGCATATATCTATTTACTATGGATCTTAATCTTACCGGTTCATCTTGTAAAAATATAATCTTTTTATTTGATTCATCTAGATTAGTTTGTAAATTCTTCATATTTTCTTCCATTTGAAATTTATCTTTACTTAAGAATTGATTCTCTTTCTTTAGTTCTTTACTCTTACGTAATAACATTTTAAAGTCATTAACTAAGTCATTGAAAGCATCATACAATTGTTCAAAAGTAAAATCTAAAATTAAAATATTATCATTTACCTCATCATCACTATGTGCCATAAGATAAAGGTTTGCCTTTTCTTCTCTTTGATATTCTTTCTAACTTGAAGAAAAGTCCTCATCATTGCCCTATGTGGCTTTGTATGCTTTCTTCTTCATTTTCTTGGAGCTTTTCTTTAACATTGGACAATCCATCCGAAAGTGTTCGGGCCTTTTGCACTCATAGCAAATAGGTGGTTGTTCTTTCTATTTTTCTTTCTCTCTACCTTCTTCCTTGTTAAATTTTTTCTTAGGTTCAAATCTCTTTCTTCTTCTCATTAATTTCTTAAATCTTCTTGCTATCATGGCCATCTCCTCATCATCTTCCAAACTCTCTTCGAAATTACTTTCTTTCATATGGATGGCTGCAGCTTTAAGTACAATGCTTTTCTTTTTCTTTACTTCCTCTTTCCTTCCTTGGTTCATGTTTAGCTAGTGGGTCATGAGTGATCCAATTAATTCCTCCAATGCTAGAGTGTTTAAGTCTTTCGCCTCTTGAATAGCAGTCATCTTTGGCTCCTAATTCTTTGGCAAAGACCTAAGAATTTTATGCACATCATTGCTGTTAGCATAATCTCTTTTAAGACATTTCAAACCATTTAAAATATTAGTGAACCTAGTGAATATTTCAGTGATGGTTTCATGTGGTTCCATTTTAAATAGCTCATACTTATGTACCAATATATTAATCTTAGATTCCTTGATTTGATTAGTCCCCTCATGGATGACTTCAAGTTTATTCCAGATTTCTTTGGCAGATGAACATGTTGATATCCTATTAAACTCATTAGCGTCCAAAGCACAATATAGAACATTCATCGCTTTGGCATTAAGTTGAGCCTTCTTTCTGTCATGTTCATCCCAATTCTTTTCAAGTTTTGGGATGGACACTCCATCAATAGTAATTATTGGTGTGTGAGGTCCTATCATTATGACATTCCATATGTTATAGTCTTGTACTTGGATGAATATCCTCATTCATGCTTTTCAATATGTGTAATTAGTACCATTGAACAATGGAGGTCTATCGGTTGATTGCCTCTCAACCAATAGAGTTCCTATTAGGATTGCCATATGATCTTTAGCTCTTTGATAGCTTGATCAACAACTAATATTAAAGCATCCGATCTGATACCACTTATTGCCCAAGTATGGCTACCCAAGAGGGGGGTGAATTGGGTATTTTAAATTTTAAGCTTATGATGTAAGTAGATTGATCTAATTAAATGCCAACAAATAAGCTATGTAATGTGTAGTGAAGAAAATTAATAGAACAGTAATATGCAATCACAAATATAATGATTTTATAGTGGTTCGATGCCAAACTCAGAACCTACGTCCACTTCCTAAGTAAACCACTTAGAAATTCAACTATAATCATCAGACTTGATTATAGTCCAATTTTTACTTGGGCTCACAATCCAACCAAGTTGGTTTTGATCTTGGCTCACCAACCATAACCATACAATGATTATTTTTCTAGACTAATAATCAATCCTGATTAGTTTTCACTTTGGCTTACCAATCACAACCATACAATGTCCAACTCTAAGCTTGGACCAATCCAAGTTTTTCATCCCAAGAAACTTGAAATAAAAATAAATAATATAGTAAATAAAATAAAAGCAAACTCTTGAAGCTTAGGAGAAGAAAATCTGGAAGCTTGGCTTGTAGGCTTGATTTCTTCTCTTAAATGCTTGAAAGAAGTAGGAGTTGATCTTCAATGGTAATGGCCTAACTTCTCTCTGATTGAGGATGTTGGAAGAATAAGGGTAACACTAAAAAGCACTCCTTCCTTTTCACTATTAAGCTCACACACTTGAAGGACCAAAAATCTGCTTGGAAGCTCTCTCTTGTACGTTCAAAAGTTATTTTTCATGTCTCAAGTATTTTCTTAAGTATCCCTTCTATTTTCCACCATTATAAGTTATCATCATAGACTTCTAAAAATGATCTAACCATTGGAAGATCCAAAATAGCCGTTGAAAAATATGTGAAGTGAAAAAGCTATAGAACTAAAAACTAGCCATTATAGGCACTAGGTCCGTTCAGTTTTAAACTAGGTCGGCTCAATCCAAACTACGTTGGCTCTATTTTCAGCTGGATCAGCTCAGTCTCAAAAATTTTAAAACATTATTTCGGTCTTCTTCTGTTGTCTGAGACTAGGACGGCTTACTTTATGACTGAATCAGCCTAGTTCCACTAGATCGGCTCAGTCTCAGAAATTTCAAAATTTTGTTTCTATCTTCTTCTATTGTCTGGGACTAGGATGGCTTACTTTATGACTGGATCAGCCTAATTTCACTAGATCGGCTTAATTTTCAGTTGGATCGGCTTAGTCCCCTGGGTCAAGAAAAATTCAGCCTTTCTATCTTTTGCTTCCACTGAGACTAGGATGACTCGGTCTCAGACTGGGTCGGTCCAGTTTGCATGCCAGGCATACCAAATACTATTTGTGATCCTTTCTTCTTTAATTTACTTTGTAGGTTAGATTTGCCTTTTTGCCTTGATTTATCCTTAATTAAAACCTCTTGAAAGATGATTCCAATTTGAAATGTCCTCTTTAAAATCTTGAATAACTAATGAATGAAAATACTTGGTGTTTGTGAGCACTTGAGATTTACAACTACACATCCTCATAAACAATGTTAGTAATATAATAATTTATACTCAAATGCTTTTGTTATCATGAAAATCAATCTAGGATCAACATATAGTATTGCTTTCAGAAAATCATACAACGCTTCAATTTGAAGAGACTTATCTATTCAATGAGTATGCTCCATTTAAAAAAAAAAGTGCCCTACAAGCCAATCACATATATATGGTGTGATGGTAAATCTCCAACTCATGTAATGACATTTATTCTAATTTTTAATAAAATTAAGGTATTTAATTTATCATTCTAGTTGCATCTTTTATATTTAAAGATTATGATGAATTCCAAAGATTAGGACAATGATTATAGGAGACATGATTCGGTCATACCTGTGAGACCTAAAATCCTAAAATCCTAATCTTGAATATTTCTAGTTGAAGGAACATTGAGTTGGGGATCAATGTTCTGGATAGACTAACACATCTTATGGATGCTCGATGGAGAATGGCGGATCTCACAAGCCACTTGTGTGGGGACACTAATACAAGGATATGGATGCTCATCAAGGAATGAGTTCACTAAATTGACTCACTGAAGAGAATATCTTATGGAACCTTACTTGTATATCAAAAGATGGTTCTCTAAGTAAAAGTTATGCAAGTGATCCTTAGACCTAAGATCACCATGATACCTTATGCACATAAGCCCATATTTTTGGTTCATACTCAATCATGACATTAAGTCATGAATGGAATATTCTAGATATGGTCAAATATGCATAAGGATAGTGAGTAGGTCAACAAAAAATCGATCACTCCTAGTAAGAGAAGATGACATCTTATGTATTCTCATCTATAGATAACTCAGTAAGACTCTAGCCAGAGTAGTTTGAAGATTAGATAGGGCCTCTAATAATTCATTAGAGTTATCATAGATTGATGGAGAATTGACATGAATATGTGTTTGAGTTTGACATTTATCCATGCTCACAAATATATTCGGGATGTAGGATGATAGAGAGATTGAATTGCACGAAAACTTACCACTAAAGAGTATATTTGATATTTCTATAAAATTTTATATCTTTTGGATAGTCATGATACGTTGCTAGACGTCAATCTTGACTTATGAATTTAATTGAATTAATGAGATTAATTCGATGTGCAATTAGATGGTTCTTCTAATCGGTGAAATCAGATCGACATTAATCCTAATTGATTGAGATTGAGTTCAATCGGATTAGATTAAAATGCACCCAAACCTATTGCTTGCTAGATGTGGAGCCCAATGGATCACATACATAAAAGAATTGATCAAGAATTAATTTTAGAATCATTGGATCCTAATTGGATGGCTAATTGATATGCTAGCACATGTTGGCAAACCTAATTCCTTGCCAAATCAATTTTGGCTCGAATCCTTGGTTTTTGGCTAACTAATTTTAATTTAATCTGAAATATGGTTAAGCAATAAGGGCTACCCATTAGATGGGTGCAACTTGGCATTTAATTGATCTCATCTGGAAGAGTCCAAGGTGCATGGAACTCCCCTTTTTTTGTTTCACGCCACATAGTGTGGCATATGGTTCATTATGGCACACAAGAGGACATAAAGTCCTTCTGCTTTGGGGCATTGACCAAGTCAACACCCTTTTGCAGAGTCCCTCTCTCGTAAGGCGGCTACAATATTTGACCAAGTCAAATATAGTACGCGTAGGAAATTAAGCTACCTAGAATTAACGCGAAGAGTCGCGTAGTTCTATTTTTTGGCACCAAGTCCTTTTGCATGAAGGCTCTTAGTTAACACCACCTATCAGATATACTCTCTTCTTATTCACACCATATCAGAAGAAAAGTCAAAGAAAATTTGAAATAAATCAAAAAAAAATTAGAGTTATTTATAGAACGACGTATATACGATGTTTCGAAAGCAAAAATCAGTTTTTACATGCTTCCAAGTCTCCTTCTGCATTAAGGGACTTATCTAACCACTTGATAAGACTCTTTAATTACTGATAAGTGCTTGGGAATGGATGCTATTAGGACCTCATCTGGATCTATAAATAGGATATGGATGAAAGGTGTCGAGCATTCTAATTCCAGTGGCTTATCTTAAGATTCTTTCTCCCTTTCTTTTTGACAAGATATTGGTAAGACAAGAAGTCTTCCTTTAGACAAGATCTTATCCAATACAAGGAGTCTTAATTAAGATAAGGATTGGGAAGAATATTTAAAAAGGCTAAGAGAGAAAATAAGGAAGAATAAATTAGAGGAAAGAAAGTAGAAGGAAGGTCAAGAAATTCTAGTGCAGAATTCAGCAAGCAAAGATTCAAGAAGGATTGTTCTTGAACCCAATTTCTGTGTGGATCATTGTTGGAGGACAAACACGTGAGCGCCTTGTGGAAATATATCATCACCAAATTAGATTATTAAAGGTATGCTATTTAATTATTTATCTTATAAATGTATGTGATCGAATTACATCAAGGTTGGTCCTAGGTTTTAGGGTTTGACAGACAAAATTTTTTTAAATCCAATGCTTCCACCATGTCAATCGAATCCTATAGTGGTATCAAAGCCAAGTTTGTATGGTTCAATCATATACATGAATACTTCTAATAGTGATTTAAAGCATGATTTGATTGGTTATATGATAAGGATGATATATGATATTATGAATGATCATGCTGATGCTCTATGTTATAAAATGTGATCATGATTTTATTGTTATAATTTTGTTTTTGGCAACTTGATATAATGTTTTAGATAAGATATTATGATGTATGTTGCACTTATTCATCATGCTGTAAGGTTGTCCTAGAATGATGAATATTTTATATGTTCCACATTACACCGCATGTAGATTCATGTATTAATATTTTTAAGGATGTGCATGAGATCTTCAAAGCCCTCAAAAAAAAAAAAAAGTCATAGTGTTAAAGATCAAAAAGCAAATCCATTCTTGATAGAAATTGATCAATTGGTGTCTAGAAAAATAATTCTGGGAAGGTAAAGAGAACGTTATTTAGTAATTGGATCCATTACTTACCTGGCCAATTTTAATTGGTATCTAAGACAAGAATGGGACCTCCCACCTCTCTCCCACTTGGCTAATTCGATTCAATTGAAATCTTGAATTGAAAATGCATAGTGATCAAGAACACTACAAATGCCTTCTTTCATGCTAAGATGATTATTATTTCAAGAACCATAGTAAGTTCATTATGCTATCCACAAGACTTACCATGAGGACTGATATAATAATATCTTTGTGCATTTTTTTTTAAATGCTTATGGTATATTTAAATTATTATTGCTTTATTATGCTATCCACAAGAGTAATATTAATTTCAAATATGACCATATGAAAATGAAGGGTCAGACTTAACTAAAACATTATAGTTTATTGTGCTATCCACAAGACTATGAATATTTTGGAGATAGGTTATATTGAGAGTTACATAAAGATGCAATTGGATAGGCTTTCCTACCTTTGAACTTATTGAAGTTTGTTGTACTATCCACAAAATCTTCTTAAGGGATAAGGATCTCAACCTCACTAAGAAACTTGTTTAGGATTTTCTCGTATGCCATAGAGAGAGCTATGGTACATGGTAAAATAGTGAAAGTAATAACTAGAATAAAAAACCTCATCTAGTTATATATGTCATCTTGAGTGGTTTGCTTATATTAGTGTTCTTATTTCATGTAGATTAAAATATCTGCATAATGACTTTTTCACTTTCATTGCGATGCATTCTTGATATAAATAAATTGACTGGTCCAAATTACGTAGACTAGTTGAAAAACTTGCATATAGTGCTTGCGTAAGAGAAGCTATCATATGTTCTGGATACTCCTAACCTAGGACTATGAGGATTGATGGTGCTCCCAAGCCTTGGGAGGCCACGGGAGGAGCCAGGATGTTGGCTCCAGAGATTTCAGAAGCTTGGTTGGTGCTTTGGAGATATGAGATTCAAGGTAGAGCAAGGAACCAAAGTCGAAGAATCAAGACTGCAAAAAGGGTCATTTCTATAGTTAAGCCGGCTCAGTCTGAAATCGGATCGGCTAAATCTCAGAGGACAGACCAAATAAAGAGAAGCACGTTCGGGACTGCAGCATGGCATGCAACTGGGTCAGCTTAGTCTAAAACTGAGCCAACCTAGTCTTAGGTTAGTCGGCTCAATCTACGAGCAAAGCTACATGAGGATCTATTTGGGACTAGGATAGGAACTTATCTTAAGAATCTTAAGGCCTAGTTTGAGAGGTCTTAAAGGGGCTAACTCATATATGGATCGAGCTTAGATCCAAAGGATAAGAGCATGGGAGACATGGGAGTACATGGGCTCGATGAGTGCTTTCATGTATTAGATTAGCTAGGAGAGTTTTTGATCAGGCCTAATGGCTATAAATATATAGGTTGTATTAGGATTTTAAAGGTGCAAGCAATATAGATCTTTTCTCCCTTCAACCTCTCTTCTCTCTTCTCTCTAGAGTAGTTGCCCTAGGTTCTTGAAGAAGCCATAGAGAGAGGGGGCACCTCCCTCAAGCCTAAGGAGGGAGGTGCCCCATCATAGATCTAGGTGATAGATCTATGATACGCTGTCTTAGAGAACGTCAAAGGTCTCCTATGGTCCATGCTAAAGATCAGAGACTTCCGCAACATGGCATCAAAGCTAGGTGATGCCAAGATTATGCGCCAACAATTAGTATCAGAGCTTGATGATGCGTAGAAGCAAAGAAGAAGTCATATAGGATGAAATCAAGAATCTACATGAGTATTCCACGATATGTCTCAGATTTATCTTTGTTATTGCTATGGTTTGGCCAACCAGGAGCAGTGGCTTGAAGGTGAAGACTGAGAGAATTAACGAAAAGAATTTTTTTTGGAATGAAAGGTTTGAGTGCATGATTTGTTGGTCAATCTTGGTGAAAAAATTGAGATGTATAATGGTAGACAAGGTAGGGAGCACTGGAGTATTATAGTAGTGCTTTCTTGAAGATGCAGGGCTGAGAGAGGCTTGGCGTGCAGCAATCAAGGAAGGTATCTCAGTAGAGAGCATCAGAATTCTCTAGAAAGGTGGGCAATGTGGGACTGTTGAAGAAAGATTTTTCAAGGAATAATGATCGAAGGAAGGCTGAAGAAACGACTATACGTCCTTCAATTGCAGGAAGGCGGAGAAGTAGTCGAAGATGTATTCAATGGTTCGATCAGAGCATGAATTTACGGAGCCTTGGGGATGATGGAGATGGATGATCCATGAAGGTCTAATAGGTTAGGATTGGACGGCTGTAGAGCGGTGCAAAGATGAGTCAGGAAGCGCTGAAGTACTACAGGAGCAATATCCTAGAGGCATAGGAGAAGAGAGAGGCTCGGTGGTGCAGTAACCAAGAGAGATATCTCAGTAGAGAGTGTCAGGGGTATCTCAGTAAGACTGAAAGTAGGTCTCATGGAGAGCCAGGAGATCTTAGAGAGCGTCAGGAGGTCTCAGGCAGTCGGAAGTGTCCTGGATCAGATTTCTTCTATAGGAGAACCAGGGAGAGTTGTAGTTCAGTGGAGGATGATTTGTGTACAACAAGAGAGGATCTGAATACCTATGAGGAGGCAGTGTCGACATGAGTCAGGAAGCACTGGAGTGCTGCAGTAGTGCATTCCTAAAGACACGGAGCTGAGAGAGGCTAGACGGTGCAGCAACCAAGGGAGGTATCTTAGTAGAGAGTGTCAGGAGGCATCTCAGAAAGATCGGGGGTAGGTCTCAGGGAGAGCCATGGAGTCTCAGGAGCCTTAGGATGAGGTAGGTGGGTCTGAGCCTAGGATAGGATTTGAGCTATAATTCCTCTGGATGCAATTGAAGTGATGGCTGGTGTAGAGGCAGAAGAGGAGAAGGCTAGGATGAAATTTTCTAGGGTTCAATCATTGAATTTAGAAGAGTTGGATGAGCTCTTGAATTTTGGAGGTGCCCACAGGTTGCAAAGGTATCCAAGATGGCTTCGAAGAAGGCCGCAGAGTGTAGAGGGTTTGAAGGAACAGTGATGATGCTCGAGGTGCAGCGGTAGGCTCAGCAGTGCAGCGTTGAGTGATTGATCTTGAGGAACTCGGTGATAGAGTCGACTTCTATGATATCAGGTGGAGTTTGGATATAGGTGAAGCTCCATAGTGGTGGCTTCATAAGTGGAGAAAAAATTTGGCATCAGTTTAGAGCTAAGAGTCAGCACCGATGATGCACAGTTTTTGATGGAGCAGCATATGCAGGTGGACAGACATAGCTCTAAGGAGATCATGTTAGATGGTACAGCATGTGCTGGTGTAGAAATGCTGTAGATTCTTCAGGAAAGTTCGAAGAAAGTGATGCAGTTGCTAAGCAGAAGGAATTCTATAATTTCAGGATGGTGCCAAGAAGCAAGTACAAGTCTTCAACGGTGGAGGCGATCATCCCAAAGGACTTAAAGGTGCATGACACTTGAAGAAGATTGGCAGAGGTGATATTTGTACAGGTGCTGTCAGGGTGCGCATCAACAGTGGGATCATGTAGGACTGCATTATCGAGGGGTCTGCGAAGGCTTAGGGCACAAAGGTGGAGATTGTGAGAATTGATAGTGCTCCCAAGCCTTGGGAGGCCATAAAAGGAGCCAGGGTGTTGGCTCCGAAGATTTTAAGGGCTTGGTTGGTGCCTTGAAGATCTGAAATTCAAGATGGAGCAAGAAACCAAAGTCGAGAAATCAAGACTGCAAAAAAGGTCATTTCTGTAGGTTAGCCAGCTCAGTCTAAAAATGGATTGCCTAAGTCTCAGAGGACAGCCAAACAGAAAGGAGCACGTTCAGGACTGCAGCATGGCATATAACTTGGTCGGCTTAGTCGACTCAGTCTAAAACTGAGCCAATCCAGTCTCAGGTTAGACTGAACTGCTCAGTCCATGGGCAGAGCTATGCGAGGGTTTATTTGGGGATAGGATAGGGACTTATCCTAGGGGTCTTAAGGCCTAGTTTGAGAGGTCTTAAGGGGACTAACTCATATATGGATCGAGCTTAGATCCAGAGGATGAGAGCATGGGAGACATGGATATACATGGGCTCGATTAGTGCTTTCATATATTGAGTTGCTAGAAAAGTTTTTAGTCGGGCCTAATGGCTATGTATAAATACATAGGTTGTATTAGGATTTTAAAGGTGCAAGCAATACAGATCTTTTCTTCCTTCAATCTCTCTTCTTTCTTCTCATTAGAGTAGTTGCCCTAGGTTCCTGAAGAAGCCCTAGAGAAAGGAGGCACCTCCCTCAAGCCCAAGGAGGGAGGTGCCCTAACATAGATCTAGGTAATGGATCTATGATATGCTGTCTTAGAGAACGTCAAAGATCTCCTATAGTCCATGCTAAAGATCAGGAGCTTCTGCAACATGGCATCAGAGCTAGGTGATCCCAAGACAATGCACCAACAAGGACTGGTTAGAGAAGATGCTTCAAAGGAGGAGAAGTCCACATATAAGATATGGCAAAATGACAGTATGACTATCAAATGTATCATATTGGCCTTCATGAGTAATGAATTACAGAGGCAACATAAAAGTATGGATACTTCCTCCATATTGCTCAATTTAAATGAGCTTTATGGAGAATAGAGCCAAACTGCTAGGTATGAATTATCTAAGTAGTTATTTTGGGCTTAGATTGTTGGAAATATGCATTCTTTCCACACGGATCGATGTGGCCGTCGATGATTAGCCAAGCAATCAAGAAAGTACTTCTTAAATATCTCTACGGAAGCACGATCAAATAAATCAAGGAATAGAGAATAAGAGAAAAAAAATTTTGGGAGAAAAAAGCTTTTATTCAGCACATTTCAGCACTCTTATAACCTTGACCTATTTTCAGTATATATACTTTACAAAGGGTCAAGTCCAAGCTCATAGCAAAGCTCCCCAAATCCAAACAACCCGTGTACACAAAATAATAACCCATGAAAATTGAGCCAGCCCAGTTTCAAACTAAGCCGGCTAATCTGCGACTGGGTCGGCTCAGTCTGGGACTGAGCCGACCCAATTGTGTACCATGCCAATAGCCCAAAAATGCTGCTCTCTATCTGAATTTTCCTATGAGACCTAGCAGATCTAGTTTTGGACTGAGCCGACCTAGTTTTCAACTGAGCCAGCCCAGTTCTAAACTTTACTATTGAAACTGATTCTTCTTCCGGCTCGCTTCCATCTTTTCATGACCTATCTTCTCATGTTTTCAAGATTTGGAAGTGCCACTTCTGAGCTCACATTCTCCACCTTGGTATTTCAAGTCCTTGTAAACTCATCTCTTCTCAACAGATCCATCCGTGCCTCACATCTCTGAAAGCTATCTCTAGGGAGTACCTTCATGAGTGCATCAAACTAATTTTCCTTGGTATGGACCTTCATAAGTTCCACTTCAACTTCCTCCACCAGCTCTCTGATCTTGTGGTACCTCACGTCTATATGCTTTGTGCATGCATGATAGACTAGATTCTGTGCCAACAACAGAGCACTCTGACTATCACTGAATAGTGCAATCTTGCTCTACTCCACCCCCAACTCATCAATCAGCCTCCTAAGCCAAAGGGCTTTTATTGCAGCCTCTGTTATCCTAATATACTCGGCCTTTATGGTAGATAAGGTCGTGATTGGCTGAAGGATTGATCTCCAAGACATCGGTCCACCATATACGCAGAAGAGGTATCCAGTAGTAGATCATCTTGTATCAAGATCACCAGCATAATTTGCATCAACAAATCCTTCCAGAGGATCTGAACCTTCACACATCTTCATAGATTGTTCTTCAAATCCTCCCGACTGCCCACCAAACCATAATCCCTTGTTCAATACAGATATCTTAACATCCATTTCAATACTTTCTAATGTTCCTTCCTAGGGTTAGTCATGTATCTACTAACCATGCTCACAACATGTGCTATATCTGATCTACAACATACCATAGTGTACATCACACTGCCTACAGCATTTGCATAAGAGACTCGTTTCATGTACTCTCTCTTCTCTTCTGACTGGAGGCACTGTAACTTGGAGAGAGACATATGGCTCAGCAATGGCATCTCTGCAAGTTTAGCCTTCTCCATCTCAAACCTCTCCAGAACCTTTTGGACATACTTTTCTTGTAACAAATAGAGCAATCCTTTACACCTATCTCTGCAAATCTTCAGGCCAAGGATTTTCTCAACTGGATCTAAATCTTTTATCTCAATTTCAGATGATAATATCATTTTCAATCTTTTCACAACATCCATGCTTCTACTGGCTATGAGCATATCGTCTACATATAATAAAAAGTACAGGACATCCTCCTCATCTACATCCATGATGTAGATACAACAATCATGTTCACATCTACTAAAATCCAGGCTCAAGACAAAGCTATCAAATCTTCGATACCACTGATGAGGGGATTGTTTCAAGTCATACAAAAACTTCCTGAGCAAACACACCTTTTCTTTCTGTCCCATCTTCATAAAACCATCTGGCTGCTTCATATAGATTCCTTCCTTCAAAGTCCCATGAAGGAAGGCCGTCTTCACGTCCATCTATTCCAATTCTATGTTATGCTATGCCACCAATGACAGCAAAACTTGAATAGATGTATGACGCACCATAGGAGAGAAAATTTTTGTATAGTCAATCCCTTCCCTTTATAAGTATCCCTTTGCTATAAGCCTTGCTTTGAATCTGACTCCACCTTGCTCTGAAGGTGCTTCTTTCTTTGTGAACACCTACTTTGAGCCAATAGGTCGAGCACCCTCTAGAAGATCAACCAGCTGCCATGTCTGATTCTTCTTAAGTGATTCCATCTCCTCTCCATCATGGCCTGCATCCATAAATCATGATCCTCACTCTTCATGGCCTCTGCATAATTCTTTAGATCTCCATTAGCAGTGATGAGTGCATAGGAGATAACCTCATCAATGCCATATCTGATCGATCTCCTAATAGTATGCTGGGGCTTGTGCAAAACCACTTCCACTGGCACATCTCTGCCTGATGTTTGTCGCTGCTCTTGCATATCGATCTGAACGTCGGCCCTCCATGCTGATTTTCAATCTGAGATAATACTTTTCTTCCTAGCTCCACCTCAATAGGAACACTCCTGTAAGTGGATGTAACCTGCATGCCATAATTCTCTGACTGATCATCGCTGTTCACCTTTCTTTCTCTAGTTTCATCTATCCCAAACCTCCTCAAGATACTCTTTCCATCAAAGATAACATTCCTGCTGATCATTGATTTCTATGCTTGAGAGTCCCAGAGTAGGTACCCCTTGACTCCTTGTGGATACCCTATGAATGTCATCTTTTAAGATTTTGGATCCAATTTGCTCCTCTCGGTTGCCTCCATATGTGCATAGGTTGTGCAACCAAAGACATTCAGGTGGCCAAGCTCCACCTTCTTTCCACTCCAGATCTCTTCTGGAATGCCTTCATTCAGCTTATAATGAGGGGACCTGTTCACAAGAAAACAAAAAAAAGTTAGAGCATCACCCCAAAAGAACTTTGGGAGTGATGTCTGTGAAGGAAAAACCCTATTTTTTGAGTTAGGTTCGTTCAGATCTTGATTTGATCAAAAGGGATATTTCAAAAAATTTTCTCTTAGATCCAAATCAGATATGAGATTCTTCATATCTGATTTTATCGATCTGATAAAATAAAAATAAAAAAAATTAAATTAAATTTATTTAATTATACCTTATTATGGATAATCCTATTATCCTATGATAATTCTAATATTTGCTTGAGGTTCTGGATGTAGCCACGCAAGCGCCTGGCCTCTACCGGTATCCACTCGTATAGGATCTAGAGATCTTCTCTTTCTCAATCTGTGCTCCAAAAATCAAATCTAGATCTAATCTTGAAGGTTTTCAAAATATCTTTTGAAGATCAACTATTGTCTCTTACAGCAGTCTTATCTTCTTCCTTTTCTGTCGTCTTTCTCTTACTTGGATCGCACCAAACTGGAGCCCAAAAACTTTTGGGCAAAGGGAGAAAAGAGAGAAACAAAGGGTGGCATGCAGAAGGAGGGAGAGGGGCTATGTGGCATGGGCAAAGGGTAGAAACTCTCAATCCTAAGCGTAGATAGGATTTATATAGATCCTGCTGCGCCATGCAGTACCAAATCATCCCGACCAATCATGGCTCTTTATGCAATTAAATCTAAATCTAATTAGTGGAATGACATCATCTAATCCAATCAAATTAGAGTCCCTCACAAACCTTCTTAGGTGGTGCCAAGACTGATCAAAGAAGAGTCTTTGGCACCATCCAAGTAGAGAGCATGAAGCAACCTGGAGTCCCATCTATATAGGACTCCAGGCATCATCCTCTTTGGGTGCACGCCCCCCTAGGCATGCACCCCCTTCCTTTCTTCTTTTTAGCAGGAGGACAAAGCCCCATCTTCTCTCCTACGGGTGCATGACACATGGGCAGATGTCTAAGTATCAAAGGTCAATATTTGACCAAAGTCAAAAGACAAGATTTAGTAGGTGATGGAAAATAGCAGGTATTATCTCAAATTTATTTCATAAATTACAACAATGCTTTTCTCACCTGGACAAGCTCCAGCTAGACCAAGTAAAGGTTCTTGAGTGAGCCCAAATATATTTGGCTCAGTCGAGACAACTTTTAATGATTGTTGAAGGAGAACATTAGGCTCAATCGTGTGCTAGCATGATTTTTTTGAACCTAATTGAATCTTATTCAAATCAATTGAACTGGGTTAGTCCAATTGATGATATCCAGATCCAAATCCTTATTCGTATGACCCAGTTAGGTTCAATTCCATATGGTAATGGGATATGTCATGATCCCTATCATCGATATCATCGAAATACCTTCCGATGGATCAAAACTTTTCTGATTCAAACAACTAGGATGATCGATCATCTAGATCATTCTAATTGCTCCCAAAATCCACCAGTGACACCTAACAGAATATGGTAGCAACCCATGAGAACTGAAAATGAACCTCTCGGTGCAGTTACCTATATGATTAAGTTCCTTTATCTTCAGCCCCAATCGGATTAAGGTTAAGGTGATCTTGTCAAATCCTAATTTCCGTCATATGAATTAATCATTCGATTCAAGTCCGATGTGAAAATCCTAATAGAAACTCTTTCTATTATTTCACTCCGCCATGGCCATGGACTTATGGACTTGATTCTCATGATCATCACAGGACTGCTCTTCATCTACCGAGGTAGATAGATCCCCTATTGGTACAATCCAATTCCGATAATGAACATGCTATAGCCAACATACACCTCAGGGCTCCGAATGGCTAGGAGACCGAGTTATGGTGTAGTCAAACTATAACACCCTCAAGGTGAACTGTTAATGCACCTCAGATTAAAGAACCTTTCACACCACTACAGCTTCGAGCCAATCATTGACGAGAAAGTAGACTTCCTCATGACTGCTCGAGGTGGTCACGCTCAGTGCCCTCGTTCTCTAACGAGTACCTATACTTTTGCTCCGATGTCTCTACACCGTAGACTCAAAACTCATCTATCCTAAAGAAGCGATCATACACCAACCTTCCGGATCAATCACCATCCTCATAATGATCCTACGATCGAGAGCATTTTATGAGTCAATAATAAAAATTTATGTCTTAAATTTTTAATTCTTGAAAATATGAACTATCATTACCATTAACTCAAGGGATATATCACAGACACTTTCAAATACACATTATGATAGAAAATAATCCATTTTATTTTTTATAGTCAAAATTATAATTTTGTTCTTAGATGTGTATTACAAGTGTTAGCCAATTCTGGCTTCTAGGGCATATATATCTAACAAACTCCCACTTGATCTAAAGCCAATTGGCTATAAATCTAAGTCCCATCTCCTCAAGATGGGTTTAGATCTTCTGTTGGCCCAACGACTTTATGAGTGGGTCTGTCGCATTGTCTCCGGAGTTGACTCTCTTGACCTTGACATAACCTTTCTCGTAGTAATCGCAAATGAGGTGGTATCGCCACTCGATGTGCTTGGATTTATGGTGAGACCTCGGCTCCTTAGCAAGGGCTATGGCGCCATTATTATCGCAGTACAGAGGAATGGCATCTGATGGCATCACTCCGACCTCTGCGATAATTTTTTTTATACCAGAATGCCTCCTTCGTAGCTTCTGATGCAGCGATATATTCTACTTTCATGGTGGAATCTGTTATCACTGTCTGCTTGAAACTCTTCCAACTGACAGCACCACCATTATACACAAACAGACTCCCAGATGTCGATTTTCAATTATCTATATCAGACATAAAATCCGAGTCTGTATACCCCTAGACTTGGAGCTCTGCATTACCAACAATCAACAACATATCCTTAGTTCTTCTCAAGTACTTAAGGATACATTTCATAGAAGTCCAGTATTCTTCACCTGGATTCGACTGATATCTGCTCGTGACACTCACAGCATGGGCTATATCAGGTCGTGTACATAACATGGCATACATGAGGCTCCCTATTGCTGAAGCATAAGGGATCTTGCTCATGCGTTCAATCTCCTCTAGTGTATTGGGACACATTTTCTTGGAGAGATGAATGCCATGTCTGAAGGATACCAATCCCCTCTTGGAGTTTTCCATGCTAAACCTCTTTAGCACTTCCTCTATGTACATCTTCTGTGAAAGACCTAGCATCCTATTCGGTCTATCTCTATAGACCTTAATTCCTAGAATGAAGGATGCTTCTCCTAGGTCTTTCATGGAGAATTCTTTAGATAACCATATTTTAACTATGGTCAACATGGAAATATCATTCCCAATAAGGAGGATATCATCCACGTACAGTACGAGGAAGACAATAGCGCTCCCACTGACCTTTTTGAAAACACATGGTTTCCTCCTCATTTTTGATGAAACCAAATAATTTGATCACATCATTAAAATGAGTATTCCAGCTCTGAGATGCTTGCTTAAGTCCATATATGGACCTTTGCAGCTTGCATACTTTATGATCAGCATCACTGGATGTGAAACCTAGCGGCTGTTCCATATAGATATCTTCCTCAAGGTATCCATTTAAGAATGTCCATTTTTACATCCATTTGCCATATTTCATAATCAAAATAAGCTACAATAGCAAGCAATGTATGCGGATGAATTTTAGCATAGCTACTAGCGAAAAGGTATCCTGATAGTCAATGCTTCGCGCTGACTATAACCTTTTGCCACTAATCTAGCTTTGAATGTCTCCACATTTCCATCTACACCAATCTTTCTCTTGTAGATCCATTTACACCCAATAGGTACTATACCTTCTGGTGGATCTACCAAGGTCCAGACTTGGTTTGAGTGCATCGAGTCAATTTCTGACTTCATTGCCTCTAACCATTTCTCGGAGTTGATATCTGATATCACCTCGTCATAGGTTTTGGGATCATCACCATGAACCCCATTACCTACTAAGGAATATTTTTTCTACTTCCTCTGAAAATAGTACCTAAGTACCTCTCAAGGAGATGGAAAACTCCTTTTCGATCTACGAGGTGGAGGAGGTAGTGATTGTATTGGCTCAACCTGATTTGGTTCCATAGGGTCCTTAGCTCGTTGCTCTTGTGAGACTTTCTTCCTCGAGCTTGATCTGCTTTCCAATGTCACTATCTTGAATTAACTATTTTTCAAAAAAGATGGCATGCCTACTCATAATCACATTGTGGTCTTTTGAAATATAGAAATAATATCCTAATGACTCTTTAGGATATTCTATAAATCAAGCTCTAAAGGACCTAAAGTCTAACTTGTCCGCTTGTTGTCTTTTGACATGAGCCGAACAACCCCAAATTCTGAGATGACTCAGACTTGGTTTCTTATCATGTCATATCTCATACGAAGTGGTAGAAATAGTTTTAGAGAAAATCCTATTCAGTAAATATATTACAATTAACAAACTATGTCTCCAAAAAAAATCAGAAAGGTCTGTGAAGCACATCATGGATCGGACCATATCTAATAAGGTCTGATTCCTCCGTTCTGAAACCTCGTTGAGTTGAGGTATTCCAGGTGGAGTCCATTAAGAGACTGGTATTTTTTTTGAGATAGTCCAGGAATTTCAGACTAAGGTATTCACCTCCTCAATCTGATCGAAGAACCTTAATGAATTTTTCAGTTTGCTTTTCTACTTCATATTTGAATTTCTTGAACTTTTCAAAAGCTTCAGACTTATGTCTCATAAGATACACGTGCCCATACCAAGATAAATCATCGGTAAAGATTATGAAGTAGATAAAGTTGCCTCTAGCCTGCACATCAAAAGAGCCGCAAACATCAGTATATACTAGGGCAAGTAGATCCATGGCCCTTTTCCCATGTCCCATAAAAGGGAGCTTAGTCATTTTGCCATGAAGACATGATTCATAAATTGGATATGACTCAAAAGTCAACAGACTCAATAGCCCAGTTTTCTCTAATTTATTAATCCTATCTTCTACCATATGACCTAGCCTCGACTGTCACAGATACCTATCATTCGAACTATCCCTGGGTCATTTTAGAGTATTCATATTTTGCTCAATATTAAAAATAGATACATCAATATGTAACTGGTAGAGACCGTTAATGAGAAAATCACTTACAATTTTATTTTTTCATAAAGAATATTATAATGGTCCTTAAGAAAACTAATTATATAGCCTTCTTGTGCTAAACATGAAATAGAAATCAAATTCTTGCTTGCAGTAGGCATATAATAATAATCCCTCAGTACTAAATTTAAGCCAGACGATAGGCGAAGAGGATAGATTTCCACGGCCACAGCAGCAACTCTTGCTCCACTTTCAATGCGTAGGATCATCTTACCATCCCTCAGCCTCCTGCTATCCTCAAGATCCTACATAGAACTGCACAAATGAGCACTAGAACAAAAGTCAAGCATCCAATTGGATGTAGAAAAAATCGTAAGGTTAGATTCAATAACGAGCATACCTCCAAAAGAACCTATCTCCTTCTTATTCTTCAGGATGGCCAGGCATATAGGATAGTTCAGCTTTCAGTGGCCGTTAGTATTATAATGGAAACACTTTTTTTTGTCAGCGACCTTCTTCTTCAGCTCTGTCTTCTTTTTTTTTCACCTTCCATCTTCTACCTTTTCATAGACTTCTTCTTCTTTCCAAAAGACTTTCTCTTGAAAGAAGTTCATTCCATAGTAAGTACTGAGCCTTTAGAACCTTTCATAGAAAGCTCAGAAGGAACCAGCATGCTCATAAGCTCAGCTAGAGTACTCTAAAGTTTATGCATATGGTAGTTCATGATGAACTGCCCATACACATCAATTAAGGATTGTAGAATTATGTCATTTTGCAGATCCTGATCTAACTTCACTCCGAGCTTCTCAAGCTCTTCTAAGTTCTTGATCATCATCAGGCAATGATCTTGGACTGACTGCCCATCATGCATTTTAGCCTTAAACAGTCGTTTAGTGATTTGATATTTGGCTGTGCGACTCTGTTCACCAAATAACTCTTGTAGATGAGCCAATATTTGGTGGGCAGTCTTGATATCTTCATGTTGGTACTGAAGCTCATCAGACATCGAGCCCAATATGTAGTATCTGACCTTGTTATCTTTATCCATTCATTTATTAAGAGATGCTCTCTGCTCAGCAGACAGACAGGCTGGTAAGGTGGAAAGATTCTGATCCAATATATGAGTTAACTTCTTGAAATCCAAAATGATTTTGATATTTCAGAGCCAATCCTTATAATTCGATCTGGTCAGTCTATGGATGTCCAAGATATGGGCTAGTGGATTGGATGCAGATATTTTTTTTTTCCTATAGAAAGTCAAAGTTTCTAGTTAGATTTTATAATTAAGACTTGAATAATTTATTTAGAGGTTTGATTTTTAAACAAATTAACTCCCACTATTTTCTCGAATCCCTACACTTTCTCTATAGAGATGCAAAAATCTCCATGATTAATGATTTCTAGTGGATGGTGTAGTCCCACCAACTAACTCATCACTTCACCTAACAGTTATTGGTGATGGATTAGCCAATGAGTGAACAACTCTTGTCCAATGATTCTCTAATCATGATGCACCCAAGCTTGGTCTCTAATTCATGAATCTCATCATGCCTGGAATATTGATCCACTTCTTAGTTAAGTCAGATCCACCATTTGCATAGATTGAATTTTTAATTGGATCTCTCACTGTATCCAAAATATTGAGCCCAATCCATCCTCTAGCCTGTAGCATCCAATGTCTAATAGACATGGTTGCATCTTTTCGATGCAATTGAACTACTGTAACCAGCCAAGAACAATCAACCCTAGGAAGGACCCGCACATCTACAATGGTGGAAGACCTTAAACTTAATCTTTTCTTAAGAAGATTTGATTTAGGTCTCTTTAAACTTGACTTGACATAGCCATAACCATTATGGCTAACCTAGTGGCATGGGTTAGCTCAAATTATTAGCCACCTCAGATCAGGACTGAGCTGACAAATATACTCAGATAAGTGAGATCGGTGGAAGGGATATGCCATTAACTCGACAAGAATACATTCGAGTTGAGTAGCTCCTAATTAAAAATCAGTCGATCGTATCTGCTAAACTTACCTTAGACACCAAATTATTGAGCCAAAATCAATCGGATTAGCCTACAATCTAGACTCTAACCACTGAGCCTAATTAGGTCTTAACTTGATCGATCACTCATGTGACTCGACCTTAACCCAGACTTAATTCTATTAGGCTGATCAGTTTAAGCACTCTTGATCCCATCTAACCGACTCTTAATTCGATTTAATCAACCACTAGACCTAATTGAGCTACCCAAGTCCGAACCCAATTTTATGAATATATCTTAGATCTAAAAATTCTCAATTTTAACCTAATATATTTCATAATCTTAATTCTTAATTAAGTATAGAGTTCATAAATAAAATATATAAATAAAATTTAGGATTTCATAATCTAAGATTTTGTAGAAAATAAGTTTTTGATTTTTGATTAAGGACGAACGCGCAGCATTCCTACACATCATAAGAACACCCCATCGAATGAGAGGAGAGGGCCTTTAAACCCTACTTCATTCTTATAATCAGACAGCCAAGAAGAACGTCTTAATCAAAAATATGATGAATCTATAAAATTGATTAGATCTACATATATATCACATATATAAAATTGATCTAACTTAAAAACGTATTTTGCATACATCTCATGTATCATATCATGCATATTTTTAGATCTAAATTATCTTATAAATATCTAAAAAATAAAATTTAAATTTGATCAAATCAAATTAAATTTATTCAAGATAACTTTGTAGAACTATTCTACAACTAATATAAACATGCATCTATCATATCTCATATGAACAAAATTAAATAAATTTATTTTTTATTTTTTAGATCTAATTATAAAATTTATAATATCAAAAAATAGTAAATAAATAGATTTAAAATTATAATTAATTAAATTAAAATTATGATCATCCTAGACTACATATAGAATAATTCTATTCCTAGTCTAATCATGCATCTCATACATCTTAGATCCAAATTATTTAATTTTTTTATTTTTTAATTTTAGATCTAATTACATCTAAGGTGACATCTAAAATCATCTAATTATCAGATTAAAATTATATTAAAATTAAAATTAAATAATTATGAAACCTGACTCTGATACCAATTTAAAAAAAATTCTATTTTCTGGATCAGATTCGTTCAGATCTTGAGTTGATCAAGAGGGATATTTCAAAAAAAAATTTCTTAGATCCAAATCAGATTTGAGATTCTTCAGATCTAATTTTATCAATCTGATAAAATAAAAATAAAATAAATTAAATTAAATCTATTTAATTGTATCTTATTATGGGTAATCCTATTATCCTATGATGATCCTGATGTTCGCTTGAGGTTCTGAATGTAGCCATGCAAGCGTCTGGCCTCTACCGATATCCACTCGAACAGGATCTAGAGATCTTCTTCTTCTCAATCTGTACTTCAAAAATTAAATTTAGATCTGATCTTGAAGATCTTCAAAATATCTTTTGAAGATCAATTGTTGTCTCTTGCAGCAGTGCTACCTTCTTCCTTTTCTGTTACCTTTCTTTTGCTTGGATCACATCAAACTGAAGTCCAAAAACTTTTGGGCATGGAGAGGAGAGAGAGGAGCAGAGGGTAGCATGGAGAAGGAGGGAGAGAAGCTATGTGGCATGGGCAAAGGAGAGAAACTCTCAATCCTAGGCGCAAATAGAATTTATATAGACGCTGTTGCGCCATGCAGTGCCACATCATCCCGACTAATCACGGCTCTTTGTGCAATCAGATCTAAATCTGATTGGTGGGATGACATCATCTAATCCAATCAGATTAGAGTCTCTCACAAACCTCCTTAGGTGGCGCCAAGATTGATCAAAGAAGAGTCTTTGGCGCCACCCAAGTAGAGAGCATGAAGCAACCTGGAGTCCCATCTGCATGGGACTCCAGGCATCATCCTCTTTGGGCGCTCCTTAGGCATGCACCCCCTCCCTTTATTCTTTTTAGTAGGGGGACAAAGCCCCATCTTCTCTCCTATGGGTGCATGACACATGGATAGATATCTAAGTGTCAAAGGTCAACGTTTGACCAAAGTCAAAAGATAAGATTTAGCAGGTGATGAAAAATGGCAGGTGTTGTCTCAAATTTATCTCATAAATTAAGACAATCCTTTTCTGACCTAGACAAGCTCCAGTCAGATCAAGTAAAGATTTTTGAGTGAGTCTAAATATATTTGGCTCAGTCGAGAAAACTTTTAATGATTGTTGAAGGAGAACATTAGGCTCAATCGTGTGCTAGCACGATTTTCTTAAACCTAATTGAATCTTATTCAAATCAATTGAATTGGATTAGTCTAATTGATGATATCTAGATCCAAACCCTTGTTTGTGTGATCTAGTTATGTTCATTTTCATATGATAATAGGATATGTCATAATCTCTATCATCGACATCATCGAAATACCTTCCGATGGATTAGAACTTTTCTAATTCAGACAATTAGTATGATCAATCATCTAGATCATTCTAATTGCTCTCAAAATCTATCAGTGATACCTAGCAGCATATGGTAGCAATCCATCAGAACTGAAAATGAACCTCTCGGTATAGTTACCTATGTGATTAGTTCCTCTATCTTGAGCTCCAATCGGATTAAGGTTAAGATTATCTCGTCAAACCCTAATTTACATCATATGAATTAATTATTCGATTCAAGTCCGATGTGAAAATCCTAATAAAAACTCTTTCTATTATTTCACTCTGCCATAGCCATGGACTTATGGATTTGATTCTCATGATCATCATAGAGCTGCTCTTCATCTATCGAGGTAGATAGATTCCCTATTAGTGCAATCCAATTTCTACAATGAACATGCTATAACCAACATACACCTCAGGATTCTGAATGGCTAGGAGACTGAGTTATGGTATAGTCAAATTATAATACCCTCAAGGTGAACTGCCAATGCACCTCGGGTCAAAGAACTAGACACACCGCTGCAGCTTTGAGTCAATCATTGATGAGAAGATAGACTTCCTCATGACTGCTCGAGGTGGTCATGCTCAGTGCCCTCGTTCTCTAGCGAGTATCTGTACTCTTGCTCCGGTGTCTCTACACCATAAACTCAAGACTCATCTACCCTAAAGAAGAGACCATACACCAATCTTTCGGATCAATTACCATCCTCATGATGATCCTACAGTCGGAAGCATTTTATGAGTCAATAATGAAAATTCATGTCTTAAATTTTCAACTCTTAAAAATATGAACTATCATTACCAATAACTTAAGGGATGTATCACAGACACTTTCAAATACACACTATGATAGAAAATAATCTATTTTATTATTTATAGTTAAAATTATAATTTTATCCTTAGATGTGTATGACAAGTCTTAGCCAATTCTGACTTCTAGGGCACACATATCTAATAGTCTATAGCCTCAAACTCCATGCCTTCTCGATCACTATTCGGTTCATCCTCTCCACGACACCATTCTATTAGGGAGTCATCCTCACCGTGTAATGGTGTTTGATGCCATTTTCCTCACAATACCTCCTAAATTCTAGGCTAGTATACTTTCCTCCATTGTCCGACCTCAGACACTTTACATGTCTTCCTAACTCCTCTACTTCAGCTCTCCAAGCTCTGAATCGAGCAAACACCTCTAATTTTTTTCTGATCAGATAAATCCATACCTTCCTTGAGAAATCGTCAACAAAAGTAACAAAGTATTTTGCCCCAACTCTAGTTGATACAGGAGCTGATCCCCACACATCTGAGTGCACTAAATCCAGCACTCCCTCGCTATGCTTGGTACTTCTGGCAAACTTCACCCTATACTGTTTGCCAAAGTTACACGGCTCACAAAAATCTATGCCCTCCTTCTTCAGGGTTGGGATCATACATCTTCTACTTAGTTCTATGAGCCCACGGTCACTCATATGATCCATCCGATAGTGCCACAGTCGATATAAAATCTGCTCCTCCTATGCCACTGTTAGCACCTCTACACTATCATTTACCACTGAGCCTTCCATTATGTAAAGATTATTGCTTAGTCTTCTACCTCTCATCACCATCAAAGCTTTCTTAGAAATTTTCAGACATTCACTCCCAGCCTGACTACTAAAAGCATAATTCTGCTCCTCAAAGTAGCCCAAAGAAATCAAATTCCTTTTCAACTCCGATACATACCTGACATTTGATAATATACGAAAAATTCCATCGTACATCCTCACCCTGATAGAGCCAATTTCAGCTACTTTGCACGGATGATCATCTCCAAGACTGACACTACCATCATCGATCTTCTGATAGGTAACAAACCACTTTCGATGAGAAGTATAATGGTGCGAGCATATTGAATCTAATATTCACATAGTATCGCACTCTATGGATCCATCTGATACAACTAGCAGATCTTTTCCACTGCTCACAGAAGCTGTATCATCTTCCTTGCTGGCCTTCCCTTTTTCTGATCTCAAAAGGAGACAATCTCACCTCAGATATCCAGACTGATGATATTTATAACATTTCAATATCATCTTCCTCTGATCGTGAGACTTTGACCTGCCCTTGAATTTTTCTCTTGTCTTCTTCTTTGATCTTCCCTGCCTTTCGTTCACAGCCAAGATCTTAGACTTAGGGTCTCCCTTGCAGATCTTCTCCCTTTGCTCATTTGATCTAAGCACACCAACAACCACTTCATAGTTTAGGATCTCCTTCCCATAAACTAAAGTTGTTATGAGACCATCATACAAACTTGGGAGAGAACATAATAGCAGCAATGCCCAATCCTCCTCGTCGATCTTCACATCCAAACTTATCACCTCAAAACACATCTGATTGAACCTTTGGATATGTGCAATAAGATCTGCACCTTCGGGCATCCTCAGACTATACAGTTGTTTCTTCAACCACAGCTTGTTCGTCATGTTCTTCCCCATGTATGTGTTCTCCAGTCTCTTCCAAAGCCCCTTTGCCATAGTTTCTGTGCAAATCTTGGGCAAAACTTGATCGATCAAGCACATTCGGATTGTACTAAAAGCAATTTCCTCCAATTCTTTTCAATTCTCAGCACTGATCTTTTCTGACCTTTCTTTTGTCAAGACCTTGTAGATCCTCTGCTGAACCAACAAGTCCTTTACTCTTTGCTGCCATAGGGTAAAATTTTTTTTACCGTCGAACTTCTCAAAATCTACCTTGAATCCACTTGATCCCATGACTTCAAACAAGTCAAGAACAGATCTCTAACACCCTTCATGATCATACACCAATAAAACTATCCTTCACAGAAGATCTAACTAGTTCTAGATCCTCTTTTCAAACTTTTGTATTACCATTTTTCTATGTAAATAATCTCCACCTCAATCTAGAGACAACCACAAAGTAAACTAGAAGTTTTAGGATAAAATCCGATGTAACAGATCCTAAATGTAGTAAATCCTAGGTGTCTTCCTTCCTTCCATGCAATACCACTCTGATACTAAATGTTGGGAATATGTGCTCTTCCCCCATGGATCAGCATGGCTGTCGGTGATTAGCCAGCAATCAAAAAAGTACTTCTTAGAGATCTCTATAGAAGTATGATCAAATAAATCAAGAAAAAGAGAAAAAGAGAAGAAGAGATTTTCAGGAGAAAAGAGCTTCATTCAGCACATTTCAGCACTCTTATAATCTTGATCTATTTTCAGTATATATACTTTACAAAGGATCAAGCCCAAGCTTATAGAAAAGCTTTCTAAACTCAAATAACCCACGTACACAAAATAATAACCCACGAAAATTGAGCCGGCCCAGTTTCAAACTGAGCCAGTTAACCACGATTGGGTCGGCTCAGTCCCAAACTGAGTCGACCTGGGACTGAGCCGACCCAGTTGTGTACCATGCCAATAGTTTGAAAATACTGCTCTCTGTCTGAATTTTCCTCTAAGACCTAGCCGACCCAATCCTGGACTAAGCCGACCCAATTTTTGACTGAGTCGGCTCAGTCTCAGAGTGAGCCAACCCAATTTTTGAACTTTACTATTGAGACTTATTCTTCTTCCGACTCGCTCCTGTCTTTTCATGACCTATCTTCTCATATTTTCAAGACTTGGAAGTGCCACTTCTGAGCTCACATGGATGGCTGAGAAAACTCTGATTTAGAATCATGTATTAAAACTGTTGACTTAATTACTAGATTGGGTCAATTAGGCTTTACCATGGATGTAGAGCTCAATCAAGATCTCATACTGTAGTCTCTCCCAAACTCCTTCTAGTTTGTTGTGAATTATCACATGAACAAACTAGATACTATCCTGCCAGAGCTACTAAATATGTTAAAAGTTGCCAGAGTTACTAAATATGTTAAAAGTAGCAGAAAATCATATCAAGGGAGAGAATGGTCCACTTCTATTGGTGGATAAGAAAAAGACTGGCAGGAAGGGCTCAAGGAAGAAAAATAAGTTGAACCCTAAATGAAGCACCTTCAAAAAGAAGGCAAAGAATATTTCAATAGACATGACCTGTTATCACTACGGCAAGACGGGATATTGAAAGAAGAATTGCAAGAGTTATCTTGTAAAAATAAAAAAAAATGCAGTGCAGAAAGATATGTACATGATACGTACAGCATTTTCATTAAGTACTTCAGCCAATAATTTTTGGGTATTAGATATCGCATGTGGTTCTGATATCTGCAATTTCTTATAGGGGCTACAGAGAATCAGAGGATTGAAGAAAAATGAGTTCAAGTTGTTCCGTGCTAGTGGAGAATCCATCTCTACTGAAGCTGTGGAAACTTGCCTACTGGAGCTGCCGACTGAAAGAACTCTCAAATTAGTAGAATGTTATTATATGCCTAATATAATAAGAAATATGTATCTGTACCTCTTTTGTTACAAAATGATTATCAAATAAAATTTATGAGCATAGGTTGCTTTATTTTTTGTGCAAATAAATTTATTTGCAATGGGCATTTTAATAATGATCTTTTGATTTTGTCACTTAATAAAAATATGCTTCATATTGCTAAAAATATGAAAAGAGAGAGAAGATATTAATATGTCATTTCTATGACATTGCCATCTCGATCATATTAGTGAGTCAAGAATTAACAAGTTATACAAAGAGAAATTCTTTGAACCCTATAATTATGAATTATATGGGACTTGTGAATCTTGTCTCATGAGAAAAATGACCAAGTCTCCATTTTCTAGACATGGAGAAAGGGCAAATGGGTTATTAGCCTTAATACATTCAGATGTATATGGATCAATGATAACTCAAGCCAAAGGAAGATATTCCTATTTTATCATATTTACTAATGACTTATCAAGATATGGATATGTATATCTTATGAAATATAAATTCGAGGCTTTTGATAAATTTAAGGAATATCAAAAGATGGTTGAAAATTAAATTGGAAGAAGTATTAAAGTCCTTCGATCTAATCGAGATGGCGAATACTTATCCAGTGAATTTCTTGATCATCTTAAAGATAAAGAATACCTCCTTATATACCATAATTAAATGTAGCAGAAAGAAGAAATCGTACACTTATGAAAATGGTACGGTCCATGATGTGCCATGCTGATCTTCCAATATTCTTCTAGGGATATGCTCTAGAAACTGCTGCTTATATTCTTAACAAGATGCTTTCTAAGTCTGTTCCAAGCACTCTATATGAGATATGAAATGGAAGAAAGCCTAACCTTAAGTATCTTAAGATATGAGGCTATCCTGCTTATGTCAAAAATAATTTTAGACATAAGCTTAGTGCAAGGACAGACAAATATTTATTTATAGGATATCCTAAAAAAACTAAAGGATATTATTTCTACTATCCTACTGAACAAAATATAATTGTCAGTAGGCATGTCATATTTTTGGAGAAGGAATTCAACCAAGAAGAAGGCAGTGGAAGGAATATTGAACTTAAGAAAGTTTAGGACCTACAAACTCTTTCAGAAATATCTAATGATAGTCCTCAACCAGAAATACCTAAGGATGAGGTATATCCATAATATACATCTACTCCCCATGGTCAGTCAGAGTGCGTCATGCACCTCTTAGATATAGTTTCATCATAGGGAATGATAATGAGGCAAATATCATTCAAGATGATGATCCATTGATCTATTCAGAAGCTGTCATGAGTAAAGACTCTGACAAGTGGCTAGAAGCAATAAAATTCGAAATGGACTCTATGTATTCCAACCAAGTTTGGACCTTGATTGATGCACCAGAGGGTGTTAGCCCTATAGGATGCAAGTGAATCTTCAAGAAGAAGATCGAAGTAGATGGCCAAATTGAAACCTACAAGGCTAAGTTGGTGGCCAAAGATTTCAGATAGAAATAAGAAATTGATTATGATGAAACATTTTTGCCAGTAGTTATGCTGAAGTCTATAGGAATTTTACTTACTATAGCAGCATACTATGATTATGAAATTTAGCAGATGGATGTCAAGACCATTTTTTTTAATAATAATCTTGAGGAAGAGGTCTATATGACTCAACCAGAAAAGTTCATCTCCAGTGCGAGACCAAATCAAGTATGTAGACTTAAAAGATCCATTTATGGATTAAAATAGGCTTCGAGGAGTTGGAACATCCAATTTGATATGACAGTCAAAGAGTTTGGCTTCATAAAAAATATGGATGAACCATGTGTATATAAGAAGGCAAGTGAGAGTGCCATAGTCTTCTTGATTTTATATGTCAATGATATATTACTTATTGGGAATGATATCCCAATGCTCCAGTCAGTTAAAACTTGGCTATTAAATAAGTTTTTCATGAAAAATTTGGATGAAGCATCCTATATTCTTAGAATAAAGATCTATAGAGATAGATCAAATAAAATGCTAGGCTTATCCCAATTTTGATTTAGTGTTGAAGAGATTCAACATGGAGGAAAGTAAGAGAGGTTACTTGCCAATAAATCAAGGTATACATTTCTCTAAGAAGATGTCTCCTAAGACATCAGAAAAAAGAGAAAGAATGAAATCGATCCCTTATACTTTGGTAGTAGGATCGATTATGTATGCCATGTTATGTACCAAGTCTGATGTGGCTTATGCTTTAGGCATAGTCAGCAGATATCAGACTGATTCAGGAAAGGATCATTGGAAAGCTATGAAAAACATTCTTAAGTATCTAAGAAGAACTAAAGATGTTTTTCCGATTTATGGAGGGTCAGAGTTGAAACTAGAAGATTATATTGATTCTAGTTTTCAGTTAGATCCAGATGAGAGCAAGTCAATATCAGGATATGTGTTCACCTTAAATGGAGGTACAGTGAGTTAGAAAAGTTTGAAACAGCAGACTATAGCTAACTCAACAACAAAGACAGAGTACATTGCTGCTAGTGAAGCTACCAAGGAAGCTATCTGGATGAAGAAATTCATTGGTGTTCTAGGAGTGGTTTCTGAGATAGAACGATCGATACCACTTTATTGTGACAATACTGGTGTAGTAATCCAAACCAAAGAACCAAGGTCTCACCATAGATCAAAGCACATCCTCAGACAGTTCCACCTCATTCAGAAAATTATCGAGAGATAAGATGTTATATTAGAATGAGTAGATACTAAGAACAATATAGCAGACCCATTCACTAAGGCTCTACCACAGCAACTATTTGATCATCATCTCAATTATATGGATTTGAGATATAAGGATGATTGACTTTAGTGCAAGTGGAAGATTGAAAGAATAAGTGCCCTGTAAGTCAATCACATATATATGATGTGATAAAAATTTTTTGTTAAATCCCCAACTCATGTAATGATATTTATTCTGATTTTTAATAAAATTAAGATATTTAATTCATCATTCTAGTTATATCTTTTATATTTAAAGATTATGATGAATGCGAAAGATTAGGATAATGATTTTAGGAGACATGATTCGGTCATGCCTATGAGATCTAAAACTCTAAAATCCTAATCTTGAATATTTCTAGTCCAAGAAATATTAAGTCGAAAATCAATATAGTAAATAGACTGGCACATCCTATGTATGCTCGATGGAGAGGATGGCAGATCTCATAAGCCACTTATATGAAGATACTAATACAAGAATATGGATGCTCATCAAGAAATGAGTTCACTGAATTGACTCGCTAAAGAGAACAACTTATTGAACCTTACTTGTATGTCAAAAGATGGTTCTTTAAGTGAAAGTTGTACAAGTGATCCTTAGACCTATGATTATCATGGTACCTTATGCACATAAACCCATATATTTGGTTCATACTCAATCATGATATTAAGTCATGAACGGGATATTCTAGATATGATCAAATGTGTATGAGGGTAGTGAGTAGATCAATAAGAAATCGATCACTCCTAGTAAGAGAAGATGGCATCCTGTGTATTCTCATCTATAGATAACTCAGTAAAACTTTGGCCAGAGCAGTATGAAGATTAGATAAGGCTTCTAATCATTCATTAAAGTTATCATAGATTGATGGAGAATCGATCTGAATATGTATTTGAGTTTGACATTTATCCATGCTCACAAACATATTCAGGATGTAGGATGATCGAGGGATTAAATTGCATGAAAACTTGCCACTAAAGGATATATTTGATATTTCTACCAAATTTCACATATTTCGGATAGTCATAATACGTTGCTAGATGTTAATCTTGACTTATAAATTTGATTGAATTAATTGGATTAATTCGATCTGCAATTAGATGGTTCTTCTAATCGATGAAATCGGATCGATATTAACCCTAATCGATTGAGATTAAGTTCAATCAGATTAGATTAAAATGCACTTGGGCCTACTGCTCACTAGATATGGAGCCCAATGAGTCACACACATAAAGAAATTGGTCAAGAATTAATTTTAGGATCATTGGATCCTAATTGGATGGCTAATTGACATGCTAGCATACGTTGGCTAACCTAATTTCTTGCCAAATCAATTTTGGCTCGAATTCTTGCTTTTTGGCTAACTAATTTTAATTTAATTTAAAATATAGTTAAGCAATAAGGGCTACCCATCAGATGGGTGCTATTTGGCATTTAATTGGACGCATCTAGAAGAGTCTAAGGTGCATGGAACTCCCTCTTTTTTGTTTGACACCACATAATGTGGCGTATGGTTCATTATGGCACACAAGAGGACATAAAGTCCTTTTGCTTTAGGGCATTGACCAGGTCAACACTCTTTTGTAGAGTCCCTCTCTCATAAGGTGCCTACAATATTTGACTAAGTCAAATATAGTGGGCACAGAAAATTAAACTCCTAGGAATTAACGTAAAGAGTTGCGTAGTTCTATTTTTTGGCACCAAGGAGTCCTGCATGAAGGCTCTTGGTTAAGCGCCACCTATCAGATATACTCTCTCCTTATCCATGCCATATCAAAAAAAAGTCAAAAAAAATTTAGAATAAATCAAAAAAAATTGAAGTTATTTATAAAACAATGTATATACGACGTTTCGAAGGCAGAAATCAATTTTTACGTGCCTCCAAGACTCCTTCTGCATTAAGGAACTTATCTGGCCCCTTGATAAGACTCTTTAATGGCTGATAAGTGCTTAGGAATGGATGCTATTAGTGCCTCATCTGGATCTATAAATAGGATACGGATGAGAGGTGTCAAGCATTTCAATTCCAATGGCTTGTCTTCATATTCTTCCTTCCTTTCTTTTAGACAAGGTATTGGTAAAACAAGAAGTCTTCCTTTAGATAAGGTCTTATCTAATACAAGGAGTCTTAATTAAGACAAGGGTTAGAAAGAATATTTAAGAAGGCTAAGAGAGAAAATAAAGAAGAATAAATTAGAGGAAAGAAAGTAGAAGGAAGGCCAAGAAATTCTAGTATAGAATTCAGCAAGCAAGAATTCAAGAAAGATTGTTCTTGAACCCAATTTTCGTGTGGATCACTGTTGGAGGGCAAACACATGAGTGCCTCGTGGAAATATATCATCACCAAATTAGATTATTAAAGGTATGCTATTTAATTATTTATCATATAAATATATGTGATCGAATTACATCAAGGTTGGTCCTAAGTTTTAGGATTTGATAGACAAAATTTTTTGAAATCCAATGCTTACGCCATGTCAATCGAACCCTACACCATCATGATAGATTACAAATTATTCTACATGTTCATGGAAACTAATATGGCAGCATAACTTTTTAATTTATTGAACTAACTCACTAATTCATTTATCAATAGGATTCAGTTTATCACTTTGAAGTTACAAGTTCTTTTGGAACATACATTGCAATAGTTGTTTATATTTATATGCCTAATCTTGCATGAGCCTTGATCGAATTCTAAATAAATATCAATATAAAATTATGATATACTTGAATAATATATTTATTATAAAGATACTATTTAATCTTAGTTATTACAAAGATACACAAATAAAATATTTTGTTTTGAAATATATACCATGTAGCTAGTAGTTTACTCATGAATAAATCAAATGCTTTGCACCTTTTCAAGTTCTCTTTTTTATATTAGGTGAATAGTTAATCCAGCAATACAATGAGTTTTTTTTGCTGTACTTGTTACTGTTAAGATACTCTTGAAGGAAAAAATTAGATTTTTCTGGATCAAATTTATTCAAATCTGATTGGATCGAGAGGCATATTGCAAAAATTTTCTCTTAGATCTAAATCAGATCTGACATTTTTCAAATCTAATTTTATGATTTGATAAATAAGAAAATTAAATAAAATTAAATCTAAATTAATGTTATCTTGATATTGGGTAATCCGATTATCCATTGATAATCCTACTGATTGCCTGAGGTTCTAGATCTAGCCACGCAAGTGCCTAACCTCTACCGGTATCCACTCGAACTGGATCTGGAGATCTTCTTCTTCTCTTTTTTCTCCAAAAATTAGATCTGGATCTAATTTGAAGGATCTTCAAAACTTTTTTTGAAGATGTGCTGCTGTCTCTTATATCAGGGCTACCTTCTTGCTTTCTCGTCGCCTTTTGATTGCTTGAATCGCACCAAACTCATGCCCAACTTTCCTTGGGCGTGGAGAGAAGAGAGAGGATCAGAAGATGGCATGGAGGGAGAGAGGCAGCCTTAGGGTGTCGCTAGGAAAAAGCTCTCTTCAGGTTGGGCGTAGATAGGGTTTATTCATAGATCCTGCTGCGCCATGCAGTGCTGCATCAACCCGACCAATCGCGTTGCTTCATACAATCAGATCTAAATCTGATTAGTGGGATGACATCATTTGATCCAATCAGATGAAAGCCCCACAGATTCATCCTTATATGGCACCTTAGACTGGTCAAAGTTTATAGGTAAGGGTCACCTAGTTTGAATCCAAGAAGCAACATGGAGTCCCATCCATATGGGACTCCAGGCGTCCCTATCCATGGGCGCACGCCATCCTAGGCATGCGCCCCCATCTTTCCAAATTCCAGTGAGGGGACAAGCCTCTATCTGCTCTCCAATAAGTGCATGACACATGGACAGATGTCCAAGGATCAAAGATCAACATTTGACCAAAATCAAATGATAAGAATTAGCAGGTGACGAAAAATGGCAAGTGTTGTCTCAAATTTATCTTATAAATTAAGACAACCCTTTTCTGACCTAGATAAGCTCCAGTCAGATCAGATAAAGCTACCTGAGTGAGCACAAACACATTTGGCTCAGTCAAAAAACTTCAAATGATAATGGAAGGAGAATGTTAGGCTCAATCGTATGCTAGCACGATTTTCTTGAACCTAATTGAATCTAATTCAAATCAATTGAACTGGGTTAGTCTAATTGATGATATCCAAATCGAAACCCTTATTTGTGTAATCCAATTAAGTTCAGTTCTGTATGGTAATGGAATATGTCGTGATCTCCATTATCAACATCATTGAAACTCCTTTCGATGGATCAAAACTCTTCTGATTCAGACAACTGGAATGATTGATCATCTAAATCATTCTAATTGCTCCCAAAATCCACCGGTGACACCTAGCAGTATATGGTGGCAATCCATCAAAACTGAAAAAGAACCTTTTGGTGCAGCTACTTGTGTGATTAAGTTTTTCAATCTTGAGCTCTAATCATATTAGGGTTAAGGTGAACTCATCAAACCCTAATTTCTATCATATGATTTAATCATTTAATTCAAGTCCGATGTGAAAATCTTAATAGAAACTCTTTCCATTATTTCACTCTCTGCCATGACCATGGGCCTATGGACTTGATTCTCATGATCATCATAGGGCTGCTCCTCATTCACTGAGATAGATAGATTCCATCTTGGTGCAATCCAATTCCTACAATGAACATGCTATAGCCAACATACACCTTAAAATTCTGAATGGCTAGAAGATTGAGTCATGGTGTAGTCAAACTATAACACCCTTAAGGTGAACTGTCGATGCACCTCAAGTCAAAGAACCAGACACAACCACTGTAGCTTCGAATCAGTCATCGACGAGAAGGTAGACTTTCTTATGACTACTCGAGGTGGTCACACTGAGTGTCCTCATTTTCTAATGAGTACTTATACTCTCGCTCTGATGTCTCTACACCACAGACTTAAGACTCATCTACTATGAAGAAGTGATTATATACTAACCTTTAGGATCAATCACCATCCTCATGATGATCCTACGGTCATGAGCATTTTATGAATTAATAATGAAAATTCTTGTCTTAAATTTTCAACTCTTGAAAATAAGAATTATCATTATCATTAACTCAAGGGATGTATCACAGACACTAAATACACATATGTGATAGAAAATAATCCATTTTATTATTTATAGTTAAAATTATAATTTTGCTCCTAGAAGTGTATTACAAGTGTCAGCTAATTCTGGCTTCTAGGGCACACACATATCTAACAAACTCCCACTTGACCTAAAGCCAATTGGCTATAAATCTAAGTCCCATCTTCTCAAGGTGGGCTTCGATCTTCTGCTGGCCCAACGGCTTTGTAAGCGGATCCACCATATTGTCTATGGAGTCAACTCTCTTGACCTCGACGTAACCCTTCTCGAGGTAATCGCAGGATGAGGTGGTATCGCCGCTCGATGTGCTTGAATTTCTGATGAGACCTTGGCTCCTTAGCAAGGGCTATGGCACCATTGTTGTCGCAGTACAGAGGAATGGCATCTGATGGCATCACTCCGATCTCTGTGGCAAACTTCTTGTACCAGAATGCCTCCTTTGCAGCTTCTGATGCAGCGATGTATTCTGCTTCCATGGTGGAATCTGCTATCACTGTCTGCTTGAAACTTTTTCAACTGACAGCTCCACCATTGCACACAAACAGACTTTCAGATGTCGACTTTCGATCATCTACATCGGACATAAAATCCGAGTCTGTATACCCCTGGACTTGGAGTTCTCCATTACCAAAGACCAACAACATATCCTTAGTTCTTCTCAAGTACTTAAGGATACATTTCATAGAAGTCAGTATTCTTCACCTGGATTCGACTGATATCTGCTCGTGACACTCACAGCATGGGCTATATCAGGTCGTGTACATAACATGGCATACATGAGGCTCCCTATTGCTGAAGCATAAGGGATCTTGCTCATGCAGTTCTATTTCCTCAGGTGTGCTAGGGCACATCTTCTTGGAAAGATGAATGCCATGTCTGAAGGGTACCAAACCCCTCTTAGAGTTTTCCATGCTAAACCTCTTTAGCACTTCCTCTATGTACATCTTCTGTGAAAGTCCTAGCATCCTATTCGGTCTATCTCTATAGACCTTAATTCCTAGAATAAAGGATGCTTCTCCTAGGTCTTTCATGGAGAATTCTTTAGATAACCATATTTTAACTATGGTCAACATGGGAATATCATTCCCAATAAGGAGGATGTCATCCACGTACAATACGAGGAAGACAACAGCGCTCCCACTGATCCTTTTTGAAGACACATGGCTCCTCCTCATTTTTGATGAAACCAAATAATTTGATCACATCATTAAAATGAGTATTCCAGCTCCGAGATGCTTGCTTAAGTCCATATATGGACCTTTGCAGCTTGCATACCTTGTGATCATCATCACTGGATGTGAAACCTAGCGGCTGTTCCATATAGATATCTTCCTCAAGATATCCATTTAAGAATGCCATTTTTACGTCCATTTGCCATATTTCATAATCGAAATAGGCTGCAACAGCAAGCAATGTGCGGATGGATTTTAGCATAGCTACTGGCGAAAAGGTATCCTGATAGTCAATGCCTTCATATTGACTATAACCTTTTGCCACTAATCTAGCCTTTGAATGTCTCCACATTCCCATCTGCACCAATCTTTCTCTTGTAGATCCATTTACACCCAATAGGTACTATACCTTCTGGTGGATCTACCAAGGTCCAGACTTGGTTTGAGTGCATCGAGTCAATTTCTGACTTCATTGCCTCTAACCATTTCTCAGAGTCGATATCTGATATCTCCTCATTATAGGTTTTGGGATCATCACCATGAACCCCATTACCTACGAGGAACATTTTCTCTACATTCCTCTGAAATAGTACCTAAGTACCTCTCAGGAGGATGAAAAATTCTTTTCGATCTACGAGGTGGAGGAGGTAGTGAATTGGATTGGCTCAACCTGATTTGGTTCCATTTGGTCCTTAGCTCGTTGCTCTTGTGAGACTTTCTCATCGAGCTTGATCTTGCTTTCCAATGCCACTATCTTGAATAAACTATTTTTCAAGAAAAATGGCATGTCGACTCACAATCACATTGTGATCTTCTAAAATATAGAAATAATATCCTAATAACTCTTTAGGATATCCTATAAATCAAGCTCTGAAGGACCTAAAGTCTAACTTGTCTGCTTGTTGTCTTTTGACATGAGCCGGACAATCCCAAATTCTGAGATGACTCAGACTTGGTTTCTTATCATGCCATATCTCATACGGTATGGTAGGAACAGATTTAGAAGGAACCCTATTCAGTAAGTATATTGCAGTTAACAAACAGTATCCCTAAAGAAAATCAGGAAGGTTTGTGAAGCTCATTATGGATTGAACCATATCTAATAGGATCTGGTTCCTCCATTCTGAAATCCCATTGAGTTAAGGTGTTCCAGCCAGAGTCCATTGAGAGACTATGTCACTTTTCTTGAGATAGTCCAAAAATTCTCGACTAAGGTATTCACCTCCTCGATCTGATCGAAGAACCTTAATGGATTTTCTAATTTGCTTTTCTACTTCATGTCTGAATTCTTTGAACTTTTCAAAGGCTTCAGACTTGTGTCTCATAAGATATACATATCCATACCTAGATAAATCATCGGTAAAGGTTATGAAGTAGATTAGGTTGCCTCTAGTCGACACATCAAATGGGCCGCACACATCAGTATGCACTAGGATAAGAAGATCCATGGCCCTTTCCCCATGTCCTACAAAAAGGAGTTTAGTCATTTTACCATGAAGATAGGATTCATAAATTGGATATGACTCGAAAGTCAACAAACTCAATAGCTCAGTTTTCTCCAATTTGTTAATCCTATCTTCTACTATATGACCTAATCTTAGGTGCCATAGATACCTATCGTTTAGACTATCTCTAGGGCATTTCATGGTATTCATATTTTGCTCAATATTAAAAATAGATACATCAATATGTAACGGATAAAGACTGTTAATAAGAAAACTACTTGCAATTTTATATCTTTCATAAAGAATATTATAATGGTCCTTAAGAAAACTAATTACATAGCCTTTTAATGCACGGCAAGAAATAGAAATCAAATTCCTACTTACTATAGATACATAATAACAGCCTTTTAATATTAAGTCTAAACTAGATGATAGTCGAAGAGGGTATGTTCCCACGACCACGACAGCAACTCTTGCTCCATTTTCGACACGCAAGATCATCTCACCTGAAGGAAAATCCTGATTTTTCGGACCAGGTTCCTTCAGATCTGATTAGATCAAGAGATATATTTCAAAAAAAATTTTCTTGATCTAGATTAAATCTAAGATGTTTCAAATCTGATTATTATTATTTTAAAAATTAAAATAAAATTAGATAAATTAAATCAGATTTAATTTACCTTGATATGGGTAATCCTATTATCCGTTGATGATCCTATTTGTAGCAGAAGGTTCTGGATCTAGCCACACAAGCGCCTAGGCTCTATCGGTATCCACTCGGGCTGGATCTGAAGATCCTCTTCTTCTCTATCATGCCTCCAAAAATAAATCTGGATCTGATCTGAAGGATCTTCAAAACTTCTTTTGAAGATCAGCAGTTGTCCTTTGCAGCAGCGCAGCCTTCTAGCTTTCAGTCGCCTTTCTTTGATCTGGATTGCACCAACCAAAAATCCAAAACTCCTTTTGGACGTGGAGAGGAGAGGGAGAAGGTGGTTTGGCATGGAGGAAGAGGGGAGAGGCAGCCTTGGGTGTGGGAAATTGTGATTCCTTTCAATCACTTCCAATCACAATCTGGGTTGGGCGCAGGGTCTTATTTATAGACTGTCTGTGATCCAACTTCTCTTCTTCCCAACCAATCACAACTCTTTGTGAAATCAGATCTAAATCTGATTGGTGGGAATAGAGTCCCCTGGATTCCTCCTTAGAGGGTGCCTAAGACCAGTCAAAGTTGGTTCTTAGGAGAACTCTAATTGGAATCCAAAAAGGAGATGGAGTCCCTGTCCAACAGGGACTCCTAGGCGCCTCCAACTTGGGCACACGCCAAGGGTGGCGTGCGCCCTCTTCCTTGCCAGGTTCTGGCAGGGGGACAGGCCCCCACCAGCTCTCCAATAGGTGCATGACATGTGGTCAAAAGTCAAAGTGTCAATGGTCAACATTTGACCAGTCAAAGGTAGACTTTTGACCAAAGTCAAAGAACAAGAAATGGCAGGTGACCAAAAATGGCAGGTAATGTCTTACAAAATAAGACAACCTTATTCTGACTTGGACAACCTCCAGTCAGACCATATGAAGGCCTCTGATTGAGCACAAACTCCTTTGGCTCAGACAGGACAACTTATTTATGATAGCAAAAGAAGAACGTTAGGTTCAATCGAGTGCTAGCACGATTTCTCTTGAACCTAATTGAATCTCATTCAGATCAATTGAACTAGATCAGTTCAATTGATGATCACCAGATTCAAACCCTTATTTGTGTGACCCAGTTAGGTTCAGTTCTGTATGGTAATGGGATATGTCATGATCTCTATCATCGACATCATCGAAACTCCTTTCGATGGATCAGAACTCTTCTGATTCGAACAGCTAGAATGATCGATCATCTAAATCATTCTAATTGCTCCCAAAATCCACCAGTGACACCTAGCAGTATATGGTGGCAACCCATCAGAGCTGAATGCGAACCTCTTGGTGCAGCTACCTGTGTGATTAAGTTCTTCTATCTTGAGCCCCGATCAGATTAGGGTTAAGGTAAACTCGTCAAACCCTAGTCTCTGTCATATGATGTAATCATTCGATTCGAAGTCCGATGTGAAAATCTAAATAGAAACTCTTTCTATTATTTCACTCTGCCATGGCCATGGACTTCTGGACTTGATTCTCATGATCATCATAGGGCTGCTCCTCTACCACCGAGGTAGATAGATTCCATCTTGATGCAATCCAGTTCCTACAATGAACATGCTATAGCCAACATACACCTCAGGGTTCCATATGGCTAGGAGATCCGAGTAATGGTGTAGTCAAACTATAACACCCTCAAGGTGAACTGCCGATGCACCTCAGGTCAAAGAACCAGACACACTACTGCAGCATCGAGTCAGTCATTGACGAGAAGGTAGACTCCCTAATGACTACTCGAGGTGGTCACGCTCAGTGCCCTCGTTCTCTAACGAGTACCTATACTCTCGCTCCGGTGTCTCCACACCGTAGACTCAAGACTCATCTACTAAAGAGAAGCGATTGTACACCAACCTTCCGGATCAATCACCATCCTCGTGATGATCCTATGGTCGGGAGCATTTTATGAGTTAATAATGATTATTCATGTCTTAAATTTTCAACTCTTGAAAATATGAATTATCATTACCATTAACTCAAAGGATGTATCACAGACACTAAATACACATATGTGATAGAAAATAATCCCATTTTATTGATATTAGTCAAAATTATAATTTTGCCCCTAGAAGTGTATTACAAGTGTCAGCCAATTCTGGCTTCTAGGGCACATATATCTAACAATCTCCACTTGTCCTAAAGCCAATTGGCTACAAGTCTAAGTCCCATCTTCTCAAGGTGGGCTTCGATCTTCTGCTGGCCCAACGGCTTTGTAAGTGGGTCTGCCACATTATCTGTGGAGTTGACTCTCTTGACCTCGACGTAACCCTTCTCGAGGTAATCGCGGATGAGGTGGTATCGCCGCTCAATGTGCTTGGATTTCTGGTGAGACCTCGGCTCCTTAGCAAGGGCTATGGCGCCATTGTTGTCGCAGTATAGAGGAATGGCATCTGATGGCATTACTCCAATTTCTGCAGCAAACTTCTTGTACCAGAATGCTTCCTTCGCAGCCTCTGATGCAGCGATATATTCTGCTTCCATGGTGGAATCTGCTATCACCGTTTGCTTGGAAACTCTTTCCAGCTGACAGCACCACCATTGCACACAAACAGACTCCCAGATGTCGACTTTCGATCATCTATATCGGACATGAAATCCGAGTCTGTGTATCCCTGGACTTGGAGTTCTCCATTACCAAAGACCAACATCATATCCTTAGTTCTTCTCAAGTACTTAAGGATACATTTCACAGAAGTTCAGTATTCTTCACCTGGATTTGACTGATATCTGCTTGTGACACTCACAGCATGGGCTATATCAGGTCGTGTACATAGCATGGCATACATGAGGCTCCCTATTGCAGAAGCATAAGGGATCTTGCTCATGCGTTCTATTTCCTCAGGTGTGCTAGGGCACATCTTCTTGGAAAGATGAATACCATGTCTGAAGGGTATTAATCCCCTCTTAGAGTTTTCCATACTAAACCTCTTTAGTACTTTCTCTATGTACATCTTCTGTGAAAGTCCTAGCATCCTATTCGGTCTATCCCTATAGACCTTAATTCCTAGAATAAAGGATGCTTCACCTAGGTCTTTCATGGAGAATTCCTTGGACAACCATATTTGACTGTTGTCAACATGGGAATATCATTCCCAATAAGGAGGATGTCATCCACGTACAATACGAGGAAGACAACAGCGCTCCCACTGACCTTTTTGAAAACACATGGTTCCTCTTCATTTTTGATGAAACCAAACATTTTTGATCACATCATTGAAACGAGTGTTCCAGCTCCGAGATGCTTGCTTAAGTCCATATATGGACCTTTGCAGCTTGCAAACCTTGTGATCAGTATCACTGGATGTGAAACCTAGCGGCTGTTCCATATAGATATCTTCCTCAAGATATCCATTTAAGAATGCCATTTTCACGTCCATTTGCCATATTTCATAATCGAAATAGGCTGCAACGGCAAGCAATGTGCGGATGGATTTTAGCATAGCCACTGGGGAAAAGGTATCCTGATAGTCAATGCCTTCGCATTGACTATAACCTTTTGCCACTAGTCTAGCCTTGAATGTCTCCACATTTCCCATCTGCACCAATCTTTCTCTTGAAGATCCATTTACACCCAATAGGTACTATACCTTCTGGTGGATCTACCAAGGTCCAGACTTGGTTTGAGTGCATCGAGTCAATTTCTGACTGCATTGCCTCTAGCCATTTCTCGGAGTCGATATCTGATATCGCCTCGTTGTAGGTTTTGGGATCATCACCATGAGCACCATTACCTACGAGGAACATTTTCTCTACTTCCTCTGAAATAATACCTAAGTATCTTTCAGGGGGATGGAAAACTCTTTTCCGATCTACGAGGTGGAGGAGGTAGTGTTCTTATTGGCTCAACCTGATTTGGTTCCAATTGGTCCTTAGCTCGTTGTACTTGTGAGACTTTCTCATCAAGCTTAATCTGCTTTCCAATGCCGCTATCTTGAATAAACTATTTTTCAAGAAAGATGGCATGTCGACTCACAATCACATTGTGGTCTTCTGGAATGTAGAAATAGTATCCTAATGACTCTTTAGGATATCCTATGAATCGAGCTCTAAAGGACCTAAACTCTAACTTGTCCGCTTGTTGTCTTTTGACATGAGCCGGACAACCCCAAATTCTGAGATGACTCAGACTTGGTTTCTTACCGTGCCATATCTCATACGGTGTGGTAGGAACGGTTTTAGAGGGAACCCTATTCAGTAGATAAATTGAAGTTAACAATGAGTGTCCCCAAAGAAAATCAGGAAGGTCTGTGAAGCTCATCATGGATCGAACCATATCCAATAGAGTCCGATTTCTCCATTCTGAAATCCCGTTGAGTTGAGGTGTTCCTGGTGGAGTCCATTGAGAGACTATGCCATTTTCCTTGAGATAGTCTAGGAATTTCCGGCTAAGGTATTCACCTCCTCGATCTGATCGAAGAACCTTAATGGGTTTTCAGTTTGTTTTTCTACTTCATGTCTGAATTCTTTGAACTTTTCAAAAGCTTCAGACTTGTGTCTCATAAGATACACATACCCATACCTAGACAGATCATCGGTAAAGGTAATGAAGTAGACAAAATTGCCTCTAGCCGGCACATCAAATGGGCCGCACACATCTATATGTACTAGGGCAAGGAGATCTGTGGCCCTCTCCCCATGTCCAACAAAAGGGAGTTTAGTCATTTTGCCTTGAAGACAAGATTCACAAGTTGGATATGACTCGGAAGTCAATGGACTCAATAGCCCATTTTTCTCCAATTTGTTGATCCTATCTTCTGCTATATGACCTAATCTCAGGTGCCATAGATATCTATCGTTTGGACTATCCCTAGGTCGTTTGGCATTCACGTTTTGCTCGATAGTTAGAATAGGTACATCAATATGTAGCTGATAAAGACCATTAATAAGGAAACCATTTGCAATTTTATTTCTTTCATAAAGAATGTTACAATGGTCCTTAAAGAAGGTAATCACATAGCCTTCTTGTGCTAAGCATGAAACAGAAATCAAATTCCTGCTAGCTGCAGGCACATAATAACAGTCTTTCAAAACTAAGTCTAAACCAGATGGTAATCGAAGAGGGTATGTTCCCACGGCTACTGCAGCAACTCTTGCTCCATTACCGATGCGTAGGATCATGTCTCCATCCCTCAGCCTCCTGCTATCCTCAAGACCCTGCATGGAAGTGCACAGATGAGCACTAGAACCAGAGTCAAGCACCCAACTGGATGCAGAAGAAATCGTAAGGTTAGACTCAATAACGAGCATACCTCCAGAAGGACCTTCCTTCTTGTTCTTCAGGGTGGCCAGGTAAGTAGGGCAGTTCCGCTTCCAATGGCCGTCGCTGTTGCAATGGAAACACTTTCCTTTGACATCGGCCTTTTTCTTCGGCTTCTGCCTTCTTCTTCTTTGTTCCTTCCACCTTTTGCTTTTTCGCAGACTTCTTTTTCTTTCCATAAGACTTTCTTTTGGAAGAAGTCCGTTCCATAGCAAGAACTGAGCCTTTAGAACCTTTCATAGAAAGCTCAGCGGTAACCAGCATATTCATTAATTCGGCCAAGGAATTTTGAAGTTTATGCATGTGGTAATTCATGATGAATTGCCCATATGCATCAGTCAAGGATTGCAGAATAATATCGTTCTGCAGATCCAAGTCTAACTTCACACCGAGCTTCTCAAGCTCTTCCATGTCCTTGATCATTGTCAGACAGTGATCTTGGACTGACTGCCCATCACGCATCTTAGCCTTAAAAAGTCATTTCGTGACTTGATACTTTGGCTGCGCGACTCTGTTCACCAAACATCTCCTGCAGGTGAGCCAACATTTGGCGAGCAGTCCCGATATCTTCATGTTGGCGCTGGAGCTCATCAGACATCGAGCCCAACATGTAATATCTGGCCTTATTATCTTCGTCTATCCATTTTTTCAGAGACGCTCTCTGTTCAATGGATGGACGGGCTGGTAAGGTGGGAGGGTCCTGGTCCAAAATACATGGGTTAACTTCTCGAAACCCAAAACTAATTTTGTAGTTCCTGAGCCAATCTTTATAATTGGGTCCAGTCAGTCTATGTGTGTCCAGGATACGTGCCAATGGGTTGGACGCAGACATTTTTCCTGTAGAGAGTCAAAGATTCTAGTTAGATACTGTAATTATGACTTGACCAATTTATTTAGAAATTTTATTTTTAAATAAATTAGCTTTCCACTATTTTCTCGGATCCCTACACTCCCTCTGTAGAGATGCGAAAAATCTCCACGATTAATGATTTCTAGTGGGTGGTGCGGTCTCACCAACTGACTCATCACCTCACCTAACAGTTATTGGTGATGGGTTAGCCAATGAGTGAACAACTCTTGTTCAATGATTCTCTAATCATGGTGCACCCAAACTTGGTCTCTAATTCATGAATCTCACCGTATCCGGAATATATTGATCCACTCCTTAGTTAAGTCAGACCCACCATTTGCATAGACTGGGTTCCTAATTGAGTCTCTCACCGTATCCGAAATATTGAGCCCAACTCATCCTCCAGCCCATAGCATCCAATGCCTAATAGACATGGTTGCATCTTCCGGTGCAACTGAGCCACTGTATCCAGCCGAGAACAATCAACCCCGGGAAGGGCCCGCACATCTACAATGGTGGAAGACCTCAGACTTAATCTTTTCTTAGGGAGAATTGATTCAGGTCTCATTAAACTAGACTTGTCATAGTCATAACAATTATGACTAACCTAGTGGCATGGGTTAGCTCGGATTATTGACCACCTCAGATCAGAACTGTGTCAACAGATATGGCCAGGTAAGTGAGACCGGTGGAAGGAATATGCCATTAACTCGTACAAGAATGCATTCAGGTCGAGTAGCTTCCAATTAAAAATCCAGTCGGTCGTATGTGCCAAACTTACCTTAGACACCAAATTGTTGAGTCAGAACCAATTGGGTTAGCCTACAATCCAGACTCTAACCTCTGAGCCTAATTAGGTCTTGCTTGATCGTGACTCGATCTTGACCCAGACTTAATCCTATTAGGCTGGTCAATTTAAGCATTGTTGATCCCATCTAACCAACTCTTGATTCGGTTTGATCAACCGCTTAGACCTAATTGAGCTACCCAAGCCCGAACCCAGTATTATGAATATGTCTTAGATCTGAAATTCTCAATTTTAGACCTAATTAATATTCCATAATCTTAATTCTTAATTAAGTAGGGTTCATAAATAAAAATATGCACAATAAATCCTAGGGTTTCAGGATCTAGGGTTTTGCAGAAAGTAAGTTTTGGATTTCTGATTAAGGACGAACACGCAGCACCCCTACACATCATAAGAACACCCCATCGAATGGGAAGAGAGGGCCTTTAAACCCTTCTTCATTCTTATGACCGGACGGCCAAGAGGAATGCCTTAATCAGGAACATGCAATACTACAAAATAGTTTTAGATCTATATCATATATCTCATATACAAATTAGATCTAATCATGGCATATTTTGCATACATCTCATGTATCGAATCATGCATATTTTTCAGATCTAAATTATCTCATAATAATCTAAAAAATTAGATTTAAATTGATCTAATCAAAATAAATTCTAATCTAGACAATTATGTAGAACTATTCTACAACTAGTCTAGACATGCATCAATCATATCTCATATGATATTTAAAATTAAATAATTTTTATTTACTATTTTTTAGATGTTATTATAACCATTATAATATCAAAAAATAGTAAATAAATAGATCTAAAATATGATTTAATCAGATTAAATCAAAAACATGCAAGACTATTCTATAGAACTATTCTATTTTAGAACTAGTCATGCATATTTTCTAATCTTAGATCCAAATCATTTAATTTTAATTTTTTCTGATTTCAGATCTGATCACATCTCATGTGACATCTAAAATCATTTATTTTCTAATTAAAATAAATTTAAAATTAGATCTAAATACTTTTAGAACCTTGGCTCTGATACCAGTTGAAGGAAAAATCCTGATTTCTCGGACCAGGTTCGTTCAGATCTGATCAGATCAAGAGATATATTTCAAAAATTTTTCTCTTTGATCTAATCAGATCTTGATATATTTCAGATCTGATTCTTATTATTTTAATAAATAAAATAAAATTAGATAAATTAAATCAAATTTAATTTACCTTGATTGGGTAATCCTATTACCCGTGTTGATGATCCTGTTTGCAGCGGAAGGTTCTGGATCTAGCCACGCAAGCGCCTGGCCTCTACCGATATCCACTCAGGCTGGATCTGGAGATCCTCTTCTTCTCTATCATGCCTCCAAAAATAGATCTGGATCTGATCTGGAGGATCTTCAAAACTCCTTTTGAAGATCAGCAGTCGTCCTTTGCAGCAGCGCAGCCTTCTAGCTTTCAGATCGCCTTTCTTTGATCTGGAATCGCACCAACCAAGGTCCAAAACTCCTTTTGGACGTGGAGAGCAGGAGAGGGAGAAGGTGGTTTGGCATGGAGAAGGAGGGGAGAGGCAGCCTTGGGGCATGGGAAATTGTGATTCCTTTCAATCACTAATCTGAGTTGGGCGCAGGGTCTTATTTATAGACTAAGCTGTGATCCAACTCCTCTTCTTCCCAACCAATCACAACTCCTTTGTGAAATCAGATCTAAATCTGATTGGTGGGAATAGAGTCCCCTGGATTCCTCCTTAGAGGGCGCCTAAGACCAGTCAAAGTTGGTTCTTAGGAAGAACTCTAATTGGAATCCAAAAAGGAGATGGAGTCCTTGTCCAACAAGGACTCCTAGGCGCCTCCAACTTGGGCACACGCCTAAGGGTGGCGTGCGCCCTCTTCCTTGCCAGGTTCTGGCAGGGGGACAGGCCCCCACCAGCTCTCCAATAGGTGCATGACATGTGGTCAAAAGTCAAAGTGTCAATGGTCAACGTTTGACCAGTCAAAGGTAGACTTTTGACCAAAGTCAAAGAACAAGAAATGGCAGGTGACCAAAAATGGCAGGTAATGTCTTACAAAATAAGACAACCTTTTCTGACTTGGACAACCTCCAGTCAGACCATATGAAGGCCTCTGATTGAGCACAAACTCCTTTGGCTCAGACAGGACAACTTATTTATGATAGCAAAAGAAGAACGTTAGGTTCAATCGAGTGCTAGCACGATTTCCTTGAACCTAATTGAATCTCATTCAGATCAATTGAACTAGATCAGTTCAATTGATGATCACCAGATTCAAACCCTTGTTTGTGTGACCCAGTTAGGTTCAGTTCTGTATGGTAATGGGATATGTCATGATCTCTATCATCGACATCATCGAAACTCCTTTCGATGGATCAGAACTCTTCTGATTCGAACAGCTAGAATGATCGATCATCTAAATCATTCTAATTGCTCCCAAAATCCACCAGTGACACCTAGCAGTATATGGTGGCAACCCATCAGAGCTGAATGCGAACCTCTTGGTGCAGCTACCTGTGTGATTAAGTTCTTCTATCTTGAGCCCCGATCAGATTAGGGTTAAGGTGAACTCGTCAAACCCTAGTCTCTGTCATATGATGTAATCATTCGATTCGAGTCCAATGTGAAAATCTAAATAGAAACTCTTTCTATTATTTCACTCTACCATGGCCATGGACTTCTGGACTTGATTCTCATGATCATCATAGGGCTGCTCCTCTACCACCGAGGTAGATAGATTCCATCTTGATGCAATCCAGTTCCTACAATGAACATGCTATAGCCAACATACACCTCAGGGTTCCATATGGCTAGGAGACCGAGTAATGGTGTAGTCAAACTATAACACCCTCAAGGTGAACTGCCGATGCACCTCAGGTCAAAGAACCAGACACACTACTGCAGCATCGAGTCAGTCATTGACGAGAAGGTAGACTCCCTAATGACTACTCGAGGTGGTCACGCTCAGTGCCCTCGTTCTCTAACGAGTACCTGTACTCTCGCTCTGGTGTCTCCACACCGTAGACTCAAGACTCATCTACTAAAGAGAAGCGATTGTACATCAACCTTCCCGATCAATCACCATCCTCGTGATGGTCCTATGGTCGGAAGCATTTTATGAGTTAACAATGATTATTCATGTCTTAAATTTTCAACTCTTGAAAATATGAATTATCATTACCATTAACTCAAAGGATGTATCATAGACACTAAATACACATATATGATAGAAAATAACATATTTTATTGATATTAGTCAAAATTATAATTTTGCCCCTAGAAGTGTATTACAAGTGTCAGCCAATTTTGGCTTCTAGGGCACATATATCTAACATCACCATCTCTAAGCCTCCTGCTACCCTCAAGACCCTACATAGAAGTGCATAAGTAAGCACTAGAACTAGAGTCAAGCACCGAACTAGATGCAGAAAAAATCGTAAGGTTAGACTCAATGACGAGTATACCTCCAAAAGGACCTACCTCCTTCTTTAGGGTGGCCAAGTAAGTATGACAGTTTCGCTTTTAATGACCATCATTGTTACAATGAAAATATTTTTCTTTATCAGCGGCCTTCTTCTTCAGCTCTACCTTTTTCTTCTTTCCTCCTTTCACCTTCTGCTTTTTCACAGGCTTCTTCTTCTTTCCAAAAGACTTTCTCTTGGAAGAAGTTCATTCCATAGCAAGTACTGAGCCTTTAGAATCTTTCATGAAAAGCTCAGCAGTAACCAGCATTTCATAAGTTTGGCTAAGGAATTTTGAAATTTATGCATATGGTAGTTCATGATGAACTGCCCATATGCATCAGTCAAGGATTGCAGAATTATATCATTCTGCAAATCTAAGTCCAACCTCACTCTGAGCTTCTTAAGCTCTTCCAAGTCCTTGATCATCATCAGACAATGATCTTAAACTAACTGCCCATCATGCATCTTAGCCTTGAACAGTCGTTTAGTGACTTGATACTTGGCTGCGTGACTCTGTTCACCAAACATCTCCTGTAGATGAGTCAATATTTGACAAGCAGTCCTGATATCTTCATATTGGCCTTGATGTTCATCAGACATCAAGTCCAATATGTAGTATCTGACCTTGTTATCTTCGTCTGTCCACTTATCTAGAGATGCTCTCTACTTAGCGGATGAACGAGCTGATAAGATGGGAGGATCCTGATCCAGTACATGAGTTAACTTCTCGGAACCCAAAACGATTTGAAGTTCCAGAGTCAATCCTTGTAATTTGGTCCGATCAGTCTATGGGTGTCTAGGATTCGTGCTAATAGATTGGATGCAGACATTTTTCTGTAGAGAGTCAAAGTTTTTAGTTAGATATTGTAATTAAGACTTAACTAATTTATTTAAAAATTTTATTTTTGAATAAATTAGCTCTCACTATTTTCTCGAATTCCTACACTTTCTCTGTAGAGATGCAAAAATTTCTACGATTACTGATTTCTAGTAGGTGATACAGTTCCACTGACTTACTCATCATCTCACCTAATAGTTATTGGTGATAGGTTAGCCAATGAGTGAACAACTCTTGTTCAATGATTTTCTAATCATGGTGCATTCCAACTTAGTCTCTAATTCACGAATCTCACCATGTCCGAAATATCGATCCACTCCTTAGTTAAGTCAGACCCACCATTTGCACAGATTGGATTTCTAATTGGATCTCTCATCGTATCCAAAATATTGAGCCCAATCCATCCTCCAGCCTATAGCATCTAATTCCTAATAGACATGGTTGCATCTTTTCGATGCAACTGAGCCACCATAATCAGCCGAGAATAATCAACCTTGAAAAGGATCCGCACATCTACAAGGATGGAAGATCTTAGACTTAATCTTTTCTTAGAAAGATTTGATTTAGGTCTCATTAAACTAGACTTGACATAGTCATAACCATTATGATTAACCTAGTGGCATGGGTTAGCTTGGATTATTGACCACCTCAGATCAGAACTGAGTCAACAAATATTACTTTGTTGCAAAAATCCTAAATCCTAAAACCTAGGGTCTTATTTATATATATTTGTTTATCGAACTCTAAACTTAATTAAAAATTAAGCATGTTTTAATATATTTGATCTAAATTGAGAATTTTTAGATCTAAAATTATTCATAAAATTAGGTTCGGATTTTGGGTGCTCAATTAGGTCTAAGCGGTTGATCAAATCGAATCAAGAGTTGTTAGATGGGATAACAATGCTTAATTGACCAGCTAATAGGATTAGTGGTCAAGACGAGTCACGTGAGTGATCGATCAAGCTAGACCTAATAGGCTAATGGTTAGAGTCTGGATTGTAGCTAATCGATGTTTGGCTCAATAATTTGGTGTTAAGGTAAGTTCTGGCAGATACGATCGACTAGTTTTTAATTTTTGGTGCTATTCGACTCGAATGCATTCTTATCGAGTTAATGACATATCCCTTCCATCGTCTCACTTACCTGACC